>JBAJNP010001287.1:0-19214 GCA_036877545.1 Yasuhikotakia modesta | reverse complement strand
ACACACACACACACACACACACACACACACACACAATTAATTTTCTGCTGGTTTTGTTTAGGCACATTATAATGTATTTATGACACACAATCATTATCATCATGTTAGAAATAAATTAAAATCATACTTTGCTAAAAGACCACAGTGATGATACCTATTTGACATTTAATAGCTTGAAGATTTGCATAGACTTAAGAAGGGCCTCACATGTCATGTAACCAAACATATTATTCATATTATTCATAAACAATGCCTCTGTGGTCACACCATTTCTTATAAAAGCAAATGTTACTATTTGAAACTTTCTAAACATGAAAGTCTATTATGATCTTAAAACCTAAACATGTGAGCACATAGCATTTAGCTCTTTTACAGCCTTATTAGTTTGTTTCCCTTCACTCTACTTAAATATCTCTCTCACTCTAGTTAAATATCTCAACAAAACAAATGGTTTCATCTCCAACCTTTCAGTTTGTGATCCAGATACTCCAGTATGACACGGACCAGTTGAACCACAGCTAAGATCAATGAGCCAAACGCAAGAGACCCTGTGTGGTATCTGTGATAGTACAGCACAGGTGAATATGTGTCATTATCAGGCATAGTTTAAACAACTCATGTATGATGAATGGGGTGTACTAAAGCTGTACCGAATGGCCCTGACAAAGGAGGAGAATACTGGGCAGGCAGGAATGTCTGCAGGCTTCTTTTTGGCCCAGTAATAGGAAGCAAAAGCCCCAGCGATGGTGCACTGTCCCAGCGCAATGGTGAAGTTAACCAGCCAGAGGAAGACTAACAGGTTACACAGCTGCAGGATGAAGATGTATCGGTGGTACAGGCTCTCACCCCCATAGAAAGCAAAAAGGCACTGAGCGCCTGGACACTGCCTGCTGATGTCAGTCTTATTGAAGTTCTGGTGACAGAAAATATGAACTAATTATTGCTTTGTTAAGTGTTTGTTTATGCTGTTTTAACAAACTGATTGGATATGTTAAATTGTGTTGTTTTGTGTTGTACATGTTTCTATATTCTATGTTTTATTCTTGATTATATTTATAACAACCATCAAGATAATTTGTATAACTTCAAATGACAACAATTGAAAAATTATATTTCTGAAATGATTTTCTGTGGAAATAAATGACAGATAATAATGCTATTATCCTTTCAATATAAGTATTATTTCTTTACTCCATTAAAAGCACACAAGGACCTCACCTCAGGACTGCAGGTCAGATTGGCATATTTGCAGGTAGGTTGTGGTGATGTCACCTTGTAAACAGCATTCCCAGAAGATGCAAGAAAGCTTAAGGTTTCATTAAGGAATAATGGCATGGAACTGTTTATTAACAGTAACATTGATATTGTTACTATCATATAAGAAAGTTATGGATTATATCTTTAAAGCGTCAACTTGAGGACGTTCGCATTATTAGATGTTACAATAGTGACACCTAGTGAGAGTGAAAGAAAAATTCTGAGAGTACATCTGAACTATTCTGAGAGTATATACTGAAACCCCTACAAGATGTTTAGGGCTTGTTATGCACAATTAATGGCTCCAGAAGTTTAATGAGAGGATACACTGCAGTCATGGCCCAGTAGGAGATACACACTGCCAGCAGCCCAAACGTGATGATAGGGTAGAACAGGGCAGGCATGATATAACTAATGGCCCTGCAGACACAAACATATGGATGATTAGATCACAGGATGTTCTTACTGCACATACATGAAGGTCAGGGAGATAGTAGACTCACTTGCTGCCCTCCTTGAGGAGAGCAATAGCGATACGAACCCTTTTCCTCAGAAATATGAGCATTAGGACTATAGAGACTTCAGTCACACCCAGAGTGACCACTGAGAGGAATGGAAAGATGGAAGTTAACATAGAGGACAACTGAAATCACAAAGCCGTGAGATGAAACCAACATTTCTTACTGAGCATCATTGAGTAAGAAGAATCATCTTACTGAATACCAGCCAGGTCTGGCTGAGTTGTAAGTAGACATGAAGGTCCGTCTGAAAGCCAATGTCAGAGATAGTGACATCTGCTCCAGGGGTTTCCCTGAGAACTGTGAACTCCCAGTAACACTGCCAGATGCCTACAAACAAGAGAACCACAACTGGTAACACAAAGGATTCTGACAATCTCTGTCTATTGCCTGGCTCTGTTTTCTCATATTTAGACGTTTTCTTAAACAAGTCAACACTAAATCAAAATAGGCCTGATTTAAGGCACCGTGTTCAAACACCTCTGTTCTGCGCTGTCACATTCACTGTTTTATTTCGTTCTGACAGAATGTACTGGAAACCTCAAACATGGTGGAAGTATTTTTTCTTCCCCCTGTTATAGCAGCTCTTAAGGTGAAAAGTGCTTCTTATTGTGTACAATAAGCAATTTAAATAAACCACTTTTTAATGTCGTGGTTCTAAACCTGTTTGAGTTTTCTTTTGTAGAACTCAACTTTCTATGTTTAATTTCTGCAGTGCCTTTGTCAATGTGCCACAGTCTGGGTTGTAAGAACATTTCTCGAACGCTTCCATTAGGTATGAAAAATGCTTTGTTTTGAAAATTTCTTCTTTACTGCTTATATATCTTGAGCTAAACAAACACACACATTAACTGACCATAGGCCACAAGCAGGACCACGGCGATGATGATGAACCAGAGGAGGAAGCCTGCTGTGAAGCGCAGGAGCAGGATGAAGACCAGGCTGATGAACAGCGCTAGGATCAGACCTCTGCCACACCCAATAAAGTAGTACAGGACACATGAATAAATGAACAATCATGTCTGTCATGTCAGATAATACAACTGCTTTGTTTAGCTGCTGTCCTCCCATATTGATACTGACGAACTGAACATAGTTACTATTTAATATGTGCTGAGGTGAATGAGTGCTTACATCACTATCCAGTACCAAGAACTAGCATAATCCTCCACAATCTTCATTCCAACTTCTTTGGCCTCAATGATACCGCTGCAAAAAGAAACGTGTCTTTAGTTACAGTTCTTGAATCTGATTGGACAACAGGCAAGCCAAATGCACTGTTATAGGACAAGAACAGTTTTACTGTTATGTATCACTCTGCTATAATAACCTTTGAATGATGGTATGAGAATGTTATGTGATTAAATTATTTCAGTTTGTATCATCAGGGAAGAGAAATAATGGGAAATGCATTAATCAATAACAAGCTGTGTTTGTCATATAATACACAAACTTATTATACAAATAAGTCATCAGTCATTAAAAAACAAATTTATCATACAAGACATTTTCATCAGCTGAGGATAGTAATTCTATCAGAACTTTCTTCTCTGCAAATCACATTAAGAAAATTAAGAGCCTTGAGGGATCATCTACAATGATCTGTCAGTTAAAAAACATTAAACTGCATACTTTCACAGACAGTTTTTTAAACAGATATATAGACAGACTTTGAGTTCTACAATTGTAAAATAAGAATGTAGTATGCAGTGTGTAGTGTGTTTAATATACATACTTGGCTGCATCTCTAAGCTCAGTCACACTTCTTGCTGTGTCCAGTGCATCTTTAAAAGCGGTTTTGTTAGCAACTGTTAGTGTGCCATTTTTGGTGATGAAATCAGGGAAGCAACGCTGCAAAACTGCCAAGCAAAACAAGAAAGGGTGTTTTAGTGCTCTGTTATTAAAACAGCAACTCATTTTCAACGCAAATTGCCCTAAATTAGCTGCACCACAGAACTAACTAACTGCAACTGACAACATCTGACAATTAATTCGGTGACTAATGAATGGTAAGGTAATTAGTAAGGCGCACACACACACACACACACACACACACACACACACACACACTGCACTTACATGGTCGGCTTGGCACTATCATCGACGGACAGTCTTCATCTCTTAGTACTTGTGCCACAGACTGAAATGAGAAAAGCTCTCTAAACATCTCTATTGTATATCAGCATATCATTGATTTGTGCCGTATAGAAGCACAATGGTTGATTGTTTGCCATAGCTATAACAATATACATTAATTTACAGTTTATGGTTAATTAATCAATCAATTAATTAATGCACTCTCAGCTATACACAATCTAGATATCATGTCCATATAACATACTATATGCACTGTATGCCCATACAAATGTGTACAGGTTGTATAAGACAATACAAGCGTTTTGAGATCAGGCATCAGCTGAGATGTAAAGTACTTTAAAGTAAAGTTTACTGGCCGTTATAAAGGCCTTCCACTCAATAGCATTCAGCAGCAAAAATGGCTCTTCAGCCCTAAAACAGCCTGTGGAATTATCCATGTCAGTTCGGACAAAACAACTCACTCTCCTGACGCTCATGGCTGTGGGATACAGAACTAGACAGCATGACATTATTTTGGACAGTTCTTTGAAGAGATACACTGGCTAAGCCAGTAACAGTTTTAAAAAGGAAAAACTCCTTCAAAAGGCATGTCTAAGTGAAATTCAATTGCTTGAAGGTTTGTTATTGCAAAGCTGAGAAAACACAATAAGTTGTTTTATAGCATAACTGTCAACTGTTTCTCAGATGTTTCTCATTAAAATTCCTCAGAAGATATAAGTGAGACACAAATGAGACTGTTGACAAGAGTTTAGAGAGTAAAATATCAATGCAGATTACACAGATTTGATAGTTAGGTCTCCATTCCATTCAAGAATCTCTGTTTGAGACTGGAAGCCAGACTTTGGTATATCTGAAATCTGAGAACATCCTGAGACCTTTGAGATCTCTGGTTGAGAACCTTCTAGAATAAGTGTCTCTAGAATCTCAGGTTGAAACTTAGAGCAGGCATAAACAAAAGCCTCAGTTTGATTTAACCACATTGGTTTCTATGAAAAACAACCCAAATGAATTTCATTGATTTTTCTTTACTATACAAGAAAGGGTAAGTGTAACCAAAACCTATTACATTTTTATTGCACACCACAGAAAAAACAGTTCTGGAGAGTTGTAGCTGTCACATTGACTTAGAGTTGCCTGAGATACGGCATCAGCCACTTTCCTGAACCTGTACAGTGTCTGTCTCATTTCTTTAACTATTATTGGCACTGTTCCTTTATGGAGTTCTTTAACAGTTCCTCACTATATATGCATGTATGTGATTTACCTTTTTGGGGTTGTTGAAGCCTGGTTTGCAGAATTGTTTATAGTAGTCCCAGTGGCTCTTGTTAAATCTATGCAGCAGCTGCATGTCGGTGTACGTTGCAAATCGATCTGGGCACTTGGAAACGCACATCTAGTGATTGTAAAGAAAAAGGTAAAGAACCTGTAAAAAGAACCTGTAAAAGTTCTGTAAAAAGAACCTGTAAAAGTTCTGATTTGCTAAGTTCTTATTTACCTATTTAGCAAACAGCAATTAGCAATAGGTAGGGTGGATTGCCCTAATGTGGGACATTTTTTGTATTTCGAATGCCTGTAGTATATTACAAATGTGACGCCAACAAATAAATCCACACCCAATATTATTATATACTTTGATCACATAGCAGTACAGCTTTGATTTGTTTATAATTTCACTGGCATTTATTGGTTCGGGAGAGAGTTGAAGTCTAAGTGTCCCACATTAGGACAACCTATCACCCTATTGTGTGAACTGGTCTGTCAATGATCTTAAGAAATCTGATGTGAGGACATGTGTGTTACCTGTGTGGTAGGGCACTGGAGGTTTATCAGGACGGATGGACTGGCACATTTCAGTATGTTGAAGTAGAATAATATGGCTTTCTTTCTATGGACAAAATATCAACATGTGAATGATGCTGTGATATGTTTTATTATGTGGTATGCAGCGCTCTCCTGCATGGAAAATGTTCACGGATGAAAGAATTTTTGCATAATATTTGGCCAGCAGGTGTCAGTGGAGCATTTTAGACTGACGCTTTAAGCTGCTTTCTGCTCAGAACATCGAGTAGTGATGCTTTCTGATGCTGTAATAAACTTGACTGTCAAGTCTGAACAGTAGTTAGTCCAAAACATAATTGTAATTTATGCATTTGGCAGAGACTTATCTACAGCAACCACTTTTCAACATACACAATTTTTATGTTTGCACATCGCCTGGGAATCGAACCCATGTTGAACCCTTGCTATTTTGTGTTATGCCCTGCAAGTTGAATTATAGAGGAACATATTATGCCCAACATTCTCTGACCTGCTAATTAACTAAAACACAGACAGAAATGTTTATGATATTGATAAAACCTCAGAGCCTTCAGTCACTATGTCTGAATAAAGGACAGCTAGCGTCAGATACACATTACCCATAATCCTCTAGCCACCAGGGCTGTACATCTTCTAATTAAGAACCACACATATCTAAACTCTTCCAATCCACCACAGAGAAAACATCTCTCCCTCTATAGCTACAAACATCACCGAGCCCCAGCTCTGCTAATGAGCAATTTTTATTTCCCTTAAGGCTGTGATGTCAATCAACAAAGAGCTCCACAAAAAGGAATTTAGCACAATAATAATTTTGAAATAGATTTCTGAAAGGCATCAGAACATGAATTATATGCTTTAAATAAACAGAAGCACAGAAATGCAAGGTACAAGTCATTTCAAGTGTAATAGTAAGAAAATACTAATTAAAAGGATATGATTGGATGAGTTGCATGTCAAATTTTCCCACCCAGGCTTATAATTGGCTGGAGGAGGTTTCACTTACGCATTGGGTGTGCCCTTCTGCCCACAGAACTGACCCATGCTGTCTGTGGGGTAAATGACTTTTCTTGGGTCGCCATGAATCCAAGCTACAACACAGAAGAGAGCTTCATTCACTCACCTGTAACTTTTTCAGTTGGACAGAAGCTCCCAAATGATATCAATTACTCTTCAAGGGGTCATATAATGAAATATTGACTTTTTCTTGTTTTTTTGAAAGGGGAGTTCAAAACTCCCTGACACCTTGATAGTTTTGTGTGTCACATGATTCTTTAAATCTGTACTGAGGTAATACAGGCTGTGACTGAAGCATGAGGCATCAGTTGCTACATTAGACCTGATGAGACCAATTCATCAAGATGTTCTGTCACACCACTATAAATACTTGCCTAACTTATGTCTCATAAGCATAAAAAATAACAGCCAGGACTTTAGTTTATATGACAGTATAGCTCACGATTATTAAATGCATAAATAAAGCAGTTATTCGTTTTAGGTTTTATTTATGTTATGTAGGGGCCACAGAAACAAACACAATCTCTTTGTTACAGTTATCAAATGGCTGTTATGACAATAATACTATGAGTACTGTCAAATTCAATATTAGGTTGTGTGTGGGTTTATATGTTTTGTACAATATTTTATCAGCAGTTAGTCCTTGCTTGTATGTTACCTAAATAAACTGATATGCAAAAATTCCCCACTGACAATTGTGTATCCTGGCAAAATAACAGTTTACAAATATTTCCATAAAAATCTCATAATATTATATCTCTCACCAGAGATTAAATTCATAAATATCTTTCAGATGCAATTCACAGCTTTCCTTTGCTATTACAACTCTGGACTTAAAGAGGCTGGTGAGAATTCTTTGAAAACAGTTTCTGAAAAAAAGTTTCTGTTTGGCGCTGCTGGTACCACAGAAATAGCACATTTCACTTAAATAAAACATGGAAAATGTCTATGCTTGTTTTACCAGCTTATTACACTAATATGTTTATGCACAAAAATTTATTTGTGTTCTTCTTGAAAGATCACACACACATACAGTTAAATTCAGCAAGAATAACAGCCACACACATTCAAAACGGCAATACACATGGAAAATAAGGCACACTAAACTATCTTGCATTTTCACAAGGCATCTGAAAATAGTTCTGAATGAAACTGAAGTCAGAAAAGTCAACATTCAACAGCTCTGAGTGAAACACCTGCTGAGCAAAGTCCATTAGAGATGCATTCACAGAGCCGTGAAATGAGTTCACACACTGCAGTGACTCGCTTTAATACCAGAGTTAAGCTGCAGTAACAACTACAACTGAATTTGCCCTTTGAAAATGTAATAGTGTTTGCATGCAAAACAATGCTATTAGTGCTATTAACGAAACAAAACAGTGCGAGAAACAATGGGAGTGAATATAAATATTTCCAAATGAAGCTATTTCTTATATCTGTCAAGAAGAAGATAACACTGTTGTCTGTGCCCACCCAGATCTGCAAATATGATTGTCGGTGAGACTGTAGCGCAAAACAATGTGTCTGGAGAATGATGTCAGTGGTGATTTCATCTTTTGTCTGGAAGAATGAAGATTAGAGTGGTCTTTTTATATAGTGGGTATAGTATGACATCATCTCTTTACCAGGGGCAAAATTAGGTGTTGCCAATATGCCCAAGTTTTGGGTACCCCTTCTTTATCGCTTTTGCACTTTGAATGCAATCAGTGTTCACTATGAAGGCATTTTTCAGTCAGGGTGGCCATTAACACTAGGAGTCTGGATCTGTGATGTGTTGATATCAAAATCTCCCAGGGTGAACCTGCGGTGAGTTGGCATTTACAAGCCATGAAACCGTTTGATAAGATGAATTGTGGTGAAGTGATGCCCCTTTTTAAACTTAGGCCCAAGGTCTTTCAATCCTTGAATCAAGAGCATACGCAAACAGAACAAAGCCGCCAAACTTGTCTTGCATCAGCTTTAATGCTACAAGTGCAAAAATTAAGGAGAATGTTATTGGTATTAGCATTAGCGTTAACGTTAGCCCTGCTTTGATGTAGAAGGAAGAAATATGGAGCTCCTCATGGGGTTGACCATCATGAAATATTCATGTACAATCTTACATCAGAGTAGTTGACAAGGAACCCACAAGCCTTTGCTCTCGATTCTCAAAATATTCCACATGAAGAGTGATGCTCTCTCTCTCTGTCTCTCTCTGTCTGAGTCTTTAATCTACAGAGCACCAAGTTTAGCATCTCTGTATGTTGGATGATGTTTCATCTGCTTTTAAAGTAATTAAACCATCATGCTTTATAGAGCAATAACTCCAAACCAGCAAAGAATAATCTCCATTATGAGTACAACACAGCTGGGAAGAAACTAGCTTAACCACGTTATTAGCAGCATGACAAAACTGTTACATCCAAAATGTTACATTTAAAATGCGTTTTGCACACATTTTTACAGCCGCTGGGGCAATAATTAAACATGGTGCTGGAAAAATCAGTTAGTATTAACAAAATGTAAATGAAAATGAAAACAAAACAGATCTTGGCTAAGTTACATATTTTAAAATCAATGTTGTTTTCATCCAAAGTGGATAGTCACTGTTTTTGTGCCACATAAATACATAATTGGTAAAATTAAGGTATACAACATGTAAAATGTCAATATCTTTTTAAATAAATACAATCACAGTAGCTAGTTCAAGGTAGTTTATATGTTTTTTGTATATAATATATGGTAATAGTATAGCTTAGCATCACTTATGCTTAATGATGCTTGCAACATCTAACCGCCCTATGAAATGTACAGTGCTTCTCCTGTAATGCACACATTATTGTACAAGGTTTGCTTACCTGTATTAAAACTGTGGGTCTTATGATACTGTGGTGATTTATGCCAGCTGGTGCTGTTTACATTCCCATAAACAGAAATGGTTACTATAAATTACCTGCACAAAACAAGCAGATGCAGCACTTACCCACAGTGCCGAGTGCAATGTATCCGAGGATGACAATGATGAAGAGCACACAGCACAGCACATCTGTGCAGCCTCTGGAAAAGATAAAACACAATCAAAGAGTCTCTCATTTAATTAACTTAATTAACAGATGTTTTATGCAAATTTTTATATATTTAATGTTTCGCTTGTTACTTTATTGGTGGTTCCATTTGGGCTTGTAGCTACATCACGGCTGTGGCTTGTTCCTACAGCAGTTAACATATATCCTCCAATAATCATAAAACTAGTCAATCAATGTAAGTTGAACTTACATTTGGTCACACCGTAAAGCTCCATCTGATCTTAAAATGCAGATTTCTATAATGCGGTACACAACCCCACCTACTGACAATGTGAGGTGTAGGTTTGAGGCACAGTTTCAAACGTTCATCAAGGCATTGAGCCGATAACATTCGCAACAGCAAGGTCACATCTATTGCTGTTGTACTTCTAATGCTGTAGAGATGGTGTCGCACATGCACATCTTAGACAAGGTCAACAGAGTGACATATCTGCAGTAGTAAGGAAAAGGAGCTTCAACAGTATGAGAGAGAGAGAGAGAGAGAGAGAGAATAGACAGACAATATGTTGTGTTAATGTCAAGTGCCTCATTTGCTGTAGTGAAATGGTGCACATCAAAAACTCACTAATATGCATTTTAATGTGAATTTATGGTATTGTTCTGCCAAATATTTGTTGTACTTTCATCTTTAGGGCTGTAGGTGTGAGCACAGACTGTAAACCACGCATCTGCATCTGTTTAAGAACATTTCAGCATTCAGACATTATACTCTGTCAGGATGCCATGGTATTACAGATAAAATGTTAGTAATTTAAGTAGAATTAAAATAGAGTAGAATAAAATTGTATGACTAAACAAAAAAAAATTGATTGTAAATGTTTTATTTTTTTGCCACTAATGTTTTACTTTGCTTGATTCTCAAAGAACTGTGAAATGATATGTTTGGACCAGGCAGCTGAGTCTGTCAGGCTAATTCTCTACCAGTACAGAAGCAGAAAGTTTAAAAGCTGAAGTTCTATGTATCTGTCACTGCAACATATTCACACAAGTATTCAATGCAGTATGTATCTGAATAACCATTCAGATATATTAATACACTGTTTTTCACTCACTCTTGCTAGCATTTTATATAGCAAAATGAATTATCAAACCTTATATTATCAAAACTATAACTATATTATATTCCAAAATTATAATTTTAATAAACAAAGATTCGACAAAACAGGACTGCTTGTCTTGTCTCCACTCATCCACATCATTATGACCTTTCCATAAGTTTTGAAACTGAAATTTCCATAAATCCATAAATATCTGTTCATGTTCTAGATTTCTAGAAGCAGATTAAATCTAGTCTGTGTCTGAAATCATGTACAGTGACAGTACATACTAAATTATACTAAGTACTATTCGATGACGGTTAAATTAATACTTTCTATTTAGTATATGTGTGGGTGCAGTATACATATATTTCAGACATACTACATCTGGCATGTTTTCATAGTCATTTGACCCATAAGCATTGGTCTGTGTGAGGGTCTAACAGAGGTATAAGAATTATGTATTATGACCAGCATTGATATAAACACTTGCACCTGACAATGAGGAACTGCACATTTATTGACTTATTAAAACAGACCCACATCTTGCCAAAGTTAAGGATAAAATCTGGTTTGATTGAGGTCAATTTCACTGCCCTTCAAATGTAAAACCTGAAGCCAACCAGCTCTGTAAATAGAAAGCAAAGGGCAGGAGAGATTTCAGACATATAAGCCGATTAGAGTTCATTACCACTAACAGCATGTGGGTCAGAACCTAGGCTCAGCAGAGGCAAAATTAAAATGTCTTTTAGTGCTAACCAATTTCATATAATGTTAAATTAAAGTGTTAAACTGTTACTTTTAAAGTGTGTTGTTATCTAATTCAGTGTTTGTGCAGCCTATATAACTGAATTGTTAAAAAGACTAAATTCTTAGCTTATTAATCATTTTTGTATGGCCTATATATTACCATATTAGCACATTATATAATTTAAAAAAGACTGTGCTTTTTAATTTAAGATATGCAGTTAGAAAATTATTTTACTTATTTCCACCAATTTTCTTTCAGTTACATTTTAAATACATTCCCATATCCACCAACTCAAATGAACCAGGTCTTTCATTAAAAACATACCCAAGACTATTCTTTAAATATAACCGTATAAATACACAAATAATTAAGAACAAGAGATAATTTAATCAGTTCTATATGGATGTTTTATCACAGTTTGGGCATTTAAAGTGTTCAATTTTCCTAAAATACTGCATCACTGTTTACCTGTTGTGGGATTTTTTATAGGCAACACCCACTGCATCAAAACATGATGGAAAAGAACTCAAACAACTAATGAGTCTATAATGATGAGTTAAAATCCTGTGAGGAGAGATTATGCCACAGACTCTTCATCACTGAAAGTCATTTATCTGACAGCAGCTTCAGACCCTCGGCCATGCAAACAGAGGGAATCCATCTTCCACAACGTCTCGCTATTATTGTCAGGTTTGTGATTGCTTCACAGGGATTTCTTTGGGTATAAACTCAGCAGGGATTCATCTATTATTTTGTCATTGCAAATGTGATTTGGAGATCTGAAGTGTGAACACAGAGAACAGCAGAAAAGTGCATCAGCTGCTCAGAGAACTGCGAGGTGCCTTCAAATAATGATCTCTTACTGAATTATTTAACTGTTTTCTCCCTCCGTCTTGCCCTATATGTGATTTAATTGTGTACTTTTGGCCTTTTGTATTGTTTATACCCGGTGTTTTCTGACACATCCTGAGTCTACCTAATGCAGCACAGAATTCAGAAAATACGAACACACACACACACACACACACACACACACACACACACACACACACACACACACACACACAGACACTTTTAGACAATGTTAGCCAATGTTCCCTGTTAGCTGGGATTATTGCCTGAATAATAATCTCATCAAAATAATTGTCTAATAATCTCTTTCCTGATCCTTTAACTTAGTCCACAACACAAGTAGCTTTCACATAAAAAGCGGATTCAAAACAGCCTCAGACATTTGTAAGTGTGTGTTAAGATGACCAGTCTATTGGAATTAGTATCTTATATATCACAGCTAACAGGTGTGTGGCTGCTTTTAGGGAAAGCTGATGGACTGTGTTGTTTACAAGCAACAAACTGCTCTGACTAACTCAGTCTGGTTAACATATCTTTCCTCCAAAAACGGACTCCTGCTAACTCCCCCATGTGGACACACTATAAAGATGTAACACAGTTTAAAAAAATTATGTATAAAGGAATAATTTCCTCTGAACTTCTGATTTGACAGTCAACTTCATCCTATTAGCAAAGCTTAAACACCCCATCCAATCCGGGAGCGGAGGAGGGGATGAGGAGAAACGAATCAACATACATATAAACCAATCAGCTCTGTAGAAAAAATGCTACAGAAGTCACATGTAATTGTTTGGCAGTACATAAGGTCATCTGTAACAACATCTCCAGCTATCACAAGCCAATCACCTGTTCCATCTTTAACAGAACCCAAGAGCTGCAGTGAGGAATTTAAACGGCTGAAAGCACTGAAGGAATTTTATTCCTAATTCTTCTGCTAAAGACTCAGTTAGCACTGAAATTGGCATTAGGAGAAAATCTGTTTTGACTCTTGCTGTGCAATTATTTGCAGCAAATGTGTAATCATCTCCGCTTAGCTAAAATCCTTAGTACAAATGAAAGCAATTCATCCAAATATTTACAACAGACTAATGAGCTCGTTGAAGCCAATAATGACAAGAAGCATTTTTAAAATGCTGATAAATGTCCACATAACATGCAGAAATCTTCTGTTGGCCAGGATCTCATTAGTATTTGTAGGTATTTATATGTAAGGTTTACACATCTGTGTGTATTTGAACACTAGAATGTCATAAAAGCATTAACACATTACCATTGTTTTTTTGACATTCTTTACAATTTAAAAATCATCTGGCAGAGAATCTACAAACTGAAGGATGGATGAATGCTCTTACTGATAGCAAAAAAGCTAGTTAACAAAGTAATTCAAAACCTAAGGGCCTGGGTCTGTAGAAATCTATAACTGAAAATAAGCGCTGAGATTAATTCTGAGGAAAATCTGCAGTTTTACAATAGAATGACAGAAACTGTGTGAAACTGCTTATAAATTCTATGAATATTCTATGAGTCTCCAAGGGCTTGTAAACATTTGTATATCTCTAAAGCTGTTCATATTTGAAAGGTTTTACATTTAATTGGTTTTCAATACGTTGCTATGGTTTGCTAGAACCCCATTTATGCACTAATGCCACTGTGCTTTGATTACGGCTGGGTTGGGATTTTCGCTTTGGAAGAAGTAATATGGGAAAACAGGTTGCTTTCCTTTTGGCCACACTTGAACTATAGCCTCACTCTCTGTCTTCCGCTGCAGTCAGACACAATTAGGACTGTGAGCAATATCCCCATTCTTTATTTAATGACCCATCATCACCCTATATGGGTTACTGGGTCTGCGTTTGCTACCTGACCTGTTTTAAAGCTCCTGCAATTGCACTCAGTCTTACTTAAATTAGTTAAATATATTGATTTGTGCCTTTTCCACAAGTGTTACACATAGCAACATAATTAGGCAGCAAACATAATAAAGTTGTTTGGCAGTAAAAATGCTGTAAAATTTCCAGGTGTGGTTAATTTTTATTATCCACATGATCTTGTACATCAATGCTGAAGAAAGGCTTTGGAGACAGTATGCATAAAAATATTTTGACCTTTTGGGATTAAATAAATGAATTTACAATGAAGGTAATTACTGCGGTGGAGAGAATCTCCATGACAACAGTGTGAAAAGAGTTCTGTGATAAAAGAACTGTGAACACTGAAAGACAAGAACTTAGAGAACTCATGCATGACTTTAATGATGTTACAAATAATTGTGACTGTGATCAGAGATCTTTGTTGTCAAGATTTGTCTCATGCACATCTGCATGGTTAAAACAACATGAAGGTTGATTTACCTGTTATAAACTGGCCCTCTAAAGGTTGGGTCAAACTTGCGAGGTTCACCTACAAAAATGAAAAGTAAAGAGTTAATAGACAAAGATGAAAGTGTTAATTTACTTTATTACGCAAGTAGTTTAATAATATGAGAGACACCAAAGCACAGCTATGCAGAAGATTGGTTACCTGAGATAGCGGTTATTATATGGTTTAAGGGTCATTATACAAAAATGCTGCAATTGACCAATCAGGACGAAATATTCCAGAGCATAATAATTTCATGCAGGGGAGTTCACTTGGTCTGAAACGATTATATGATAAACAAACCGGATTAAAAAAAGTTACAAAAAGAAAAAGAATTGCAGCTGCAGAACATGTGATTCTCCTTAACAATAAATATATTTCTGTCACTTGCTAATGCTAAGAATGCTGTAAGAACTGCTGTACCTAAAAGTGAGGGAGTGACTGGCAGGTCAGATTTTATCAGTCACAGCAGCACTATAAGCGAACCTACAGAGGAAATCCAGAGGCCTGATTATGTATTCTACTGTAGTTCTATTTCCCGTCGTTCCACCTGCCGGCTATCTGCCAGTGAAGGATCTCTAAACTCTTGCAAATCCAAGCCAGTGTGTTTACAGTATTTCTCAAAGTCTGTTAGCGTCTTGTGATTTTGCAACACGCTGTTGAAGGTGACCACTTAAGCTTTTAAAGAAAAAAAAAACAGAGGAAATTAATCTTGTGTGAATTAGGGTTTGAGGAAACGATGACAGTTATGCTAATGTTCACAAAATACAAAAGGAGGCATCATTAAATATACATGTGGGCATAGATTAATTCCTTTTGTTGCATAAAAGAACGATACTAGCATTTCAAGTCATCTCTAAAAATATACCACAATGCAGTTTGAGTGCATCTTATATGCCTAAACCAATCAGTACTGCATTAATCTTCTATTCCTCAAACTAATGTAAACACTAACTATCTTCCTGGTATTTTTTGAACTGTATTTCTGCAGTCCAAAGCAGACTACTACTGCCATGCTGTACACCTTGTTGGAATTGGTCTGTCACCCGAGATGTGATGGTAAATCGATGAAGGTGGCCGTGGCACAGTTAGCAGAGTGACTGAGCATTCCATCATCCCAACACAATGGGATTTTTTTCCCATCAGCCCCCTTCAACGCAACAATAACCAGAGGGAGGATTCAGAAGAGGCGGGAAAATCCAGACACAATTACTGTGGACTTCCACTGGAGTCAGAACTTCAGAAGTGTCATGTCATGTCCACTCATGCGAGATCTCTGGGCCAAGTGGGACAAAAACCTTCCTTTAACCAACTAGTTTGCAAAAGAATAAATAGATTCTTTGATAACTCTTTTGCACAAGCTAATTTAAATGTGGAAATGGTCACTGTCTGTCTTGATCAACTGTGATACTGCTTGATTTAAAAAATATTGTTAAAATATAGTAGACAAGACCAAACATGCTTGATGCAAACAACTACTATGCTTTAAAATTTAAGGCACCAAGTTAACCTAAAAACTGATGCATGACAACCTGCAAGTAATGCAGAAGCTGTGTAATTTAGATTATTAATGGAGTACTTAAAACCATCTCAAAGCTCACCATCTGTCAAAGCTAAAGTAAAGGGAGGGGCTAACATTTCTGATCAATTAACATTTGAACGCTTGCAACTAATATGCAGTTTTAAATGAATGCAGGGTGGCAGCCCACCTTTTATGAATTCACTGCAACTACTCAACTCTCAAAGTGAAGGAGGGTTGCGGTTGGAGAGTAATTAGAGTTAAGAAAGTAAATTCACTGGAGATGTGGCTCATGATTTAATTCTTCTCTGACATGAGGCCTTCAGCGCTACACAGTGATTAAAGCAAACAACTAAGCTGTCCTGCGTTCGCCTTTCTCCGCACTCCTTCCTTCAAAGGTATTCAATCAATAATCCTCATTAGAGACAAGCCACATGCGAGGAAAATCAGTATCGCGCACCGGCATCAACATGCACAACAGAATGTAGCTCACATTAACACATACACTCTTTGGAAACTTGAATTATAGGACAATAGCCGCTAATTGTGACAGACAGGCTTTGTTTTAAAACCTAGCTAGCTGACTAGACAGCATTCCGCTTTTCTATGTAGGCAATAGCCAGCAAGTAAGCAACAAGACTTTGGAACAGACTCAGAATTTATACTACTTTTTTAATATTTGTTATACACTTGTAGCTATATAACTTTATACAACTTTATCAATAATACAATGCATTGACTGGGTACACAAATATCTAATTCAATAACGCACACAACCCATCTGGGAATTTTAGAAATAACAGTTTTTTGTTTGTCTGGCACAGCAGAAATATTGAAAAAAATATTTTTTTTACTTAAAGATAATTATTTTAGCCAGTATATAAGAAATATAGCCCTTTGAATCTGTAAAAACAGCAGTCATAAAATCTGTTTCAACCTTTAAATATATAATAGCATTGATTTTAAATATTGCCTGCATGACTGCACTCCTTTAAAAGTAATGAGGCATCTTAAACTGTAAATAATTCACACTGTGTTTCAAACACTGTGGCTAGCATATCCTCTCTGCTCCATCCATGGACAACACAGATTATATTGACTACATATATTGACCAAAACAATACATTCAGAAATTCTTACCAGATGTGATGTCCCTTTGCAATGACAGTCTGATACTGAAACAAACATTCTGCAGTGCCCACAGCCACAGTGTTAATGAAATGTTAAGGAAATCCTGAGTTTCACAGGGTTTTAAAGGTGGAAGGTGGGTGTCATGCGGTTTTATTCAGTGAAGTGGCGTTCAGCAGGCATTTATAAAGTAAGTTACTCACTACGGTAGGAGGTACATGTGACAACCATTAGCTGTATGCTTATTCTGTTATTAATTGCAGCTACATCGTCAACTCAATTTTATTGCATTGGAAAGAACAATGTGACAGTAGAGTTGAAAAGACGGATAAACAAATAAACAAATAAACGGATAAACAAACAATGCCAAAAAGATTTGAGTAAACTTTTCCCATAGCTTAAATCCCAGCAGAGAGGTGGCACAAATCATATTGTCAGTTTTTCAGACTGAAAAGGTGCTAAGGCCATTAACCCCCCCCCCCGCCTGCCACTGGTGCAATTCAGTCAGGTGTTCCCAAAGGCTGCAAGGACAATGTGTGAAGATGTTACCTCTGCAGCAAGTCACTAGGGCTGTTAACGCCCAGTTGCTGATAGACACAGTTGAACAAATCAACAACTTCCAGTTTTCAAATCATATGTAAATTAAAGATATTATACGTATCATATGTAAATATAGATATCATCTATGTAAATAAAGTTAATGACCGATCAATAGAAAAATCAGCTTAAAAAAATTGAATGAATGTCTCTAGTAAACTGCTGATGCAGGCATGGGCAGGATTCATTTTCATTAGCTTTAAATGGTGATCAGGTATGAGCAAAGCGGATCAGCACCAAACAGATGAGCTAAGTAACTGTGTCACACTAACAGACATGATTATATGGCATTATGTAACTCCAATGCTTTTGGATTTACCTCAGATTTCTCCTTGTGAAAAAGACACAGGAATCTCACAAATGTCTCCAATAGTTATGTCTCCAAAAATCTTACCAATAAACTCAAATCTTTAAATTTGAACAAATTCTAAACTATAATGTCACAGTACCGTTCCATGCTTTTGCCATTAAGTAATAATTCATTATACAAATGTATATAATGTGGGCTTTTACAAGTTTAATTGTTGAGAATGAGTATTCTTTACATCAATTAGATGTAATTAGATCAATTAGTTATGATTATTCATCAATCATAACGTCAAATACTACTAAGAGATAGACGCATATATACAGAAATAGTAATATTCGTATATTAATATTACCATAATATTCTACTGTTGAGGCAAGATGTTGTCGCATGCAGTTGTCAAGGATATGAAGGAGCCAAGGCGATGTTTGTAAACACTGCCTCCTATCCTGTTAAACAGACCCAGCATCTCTTGTGTAAGAGAGATCAGTGCTCAGAGACACTATAACTGTAGACAGACTCACCCCTGAACCTCTAGCAACCTGAGGGAGAACTCCAAACTGTTTACCTCCTCTGGGCCAGTGAGTGCAGCTCTGCTCCTCTGATCTCCTCTACAGGTAAAACTGTAGCCCCTGTCTGAAGTACAGCTGTGTCCAATTAATCTGAGGATCCATGTCTAGCAATACATTTGGGTAAACTCTGGGTCTGATATAACAATAAAGGCAGGAAGCCACAGGGACCATATGGAAGCGAAAACACAAGATGACTCGAAATTCAATTGAGATGCAAGATGCAAACCAGGACACAAGAGCACTCTGTGGATTTAAAGACTGTTGAGGGGGTTGGAATGAATCAAATCTTACTTGGAAAACTTTTAAGAAAAAGTTTTATTT
>JBAJNP010001286.1:0-64839 GCA_036877545.1 Yasuhikotakia modesta | reverse complement strand
ATCACTCTCTTGCTCTCTCTGTATATCTGCTCTTTCTCATTTTCTTCCTATTATCCAGGACTTTGATCAGCCATGGATATCAGCAAACCCTGACCCCCTCGCGGGCCACGCTCGCATCAAGAGAGAGCAGAAAAAAGGCAGGAGTCAGCAGAATAAACGCTTAACAAGTGCGATGAAGGGATGATGCTTTTTCTTACCCCTGCTCTTCAGCTCACTGATGTTAAACAAGTTAAAGTCCGCGAAGCAATGTTCACTCTGTATGTGTCCACTGGCACGGAGCCGAGCGGGAGTTTTCAATTCACTCTCTACGGGAGATGAGCGGCAGCCCTCGCGGGAGATTGTGAGATTGACAGCAGAAGGGAGCAAGTGGTGAGAGCATCAGGAACTTGAGAAACGAGTGACTTTATACAAATGAGAGTCAAGCAGGGCAGCAGCTATTCACTGTGAGGTAAAGGCAGAGATATTTGTCATTATAATGTAGCTGTCATAATGCTGGACTTTTTCTTTAACAAAAATACCTTTAGTACTTTCCTATTTAAGTAAACAGTGGCTATAGTAATTATTTTTCTAATACACTTTAAGCATTAACTTTACATTCTAGTACATTCTATAACTTTAAATATAAGTACATTTTACTATTTGTTAAAAGTACAAAGTACAAACTACATTTTCTCTATACATTTCACACACATTTACATTTTTGCGTTTGACAGACACTTTGATCCAGAGCGACTCATTCAGGCTGTACATTTTATCAGTATGTGCATTCCCTGGTAATTGAACCCATGATTGTAGCGTTGCTATAGAGCCATGCTCTACTAGTTACTAGCGGCTGGACATGTGCCCAAAGCAACAGGGAACATCATGTACAAGTGTCATGTCATTCTACTCTCAGTAAGTATATGTTTACATGGGCAGCTGTAATCGAGCCAAGCCCATGCTTTATCCAGTTGATTGGATAAGCCTCAGAGCTTAGATGCTCTTCCACATGCAGGCCAAAAAATACCCTTTAAAGAACTTGATCTGTCAGTGTACTTATGACTGACATATCCTATATACTGTGGTAGATTGTGGAGCAGAAATGCTCATTACAAAGGTTTGCATTCTCTGAGAAAGGCTTCAGAGGGGCATGACATTATTATTATTCCTTATTATTAATACCATTACTATTAAAAGCCTCTCTTATAACATACATAATACCAGTACTATAACAAAATATAGAATTTACAACATTTTAAGAATTTACAATTCAATGACTTATCCTCCAGTTCTTAAATAATAGTTTTTAAATGTTTCAGAGACACCACATTGTTGCTTTAAATTCAAAGCTTCCCAGTTTAACAAAATGTTTAGGGTGCCAGCTTGACAGGAAGTGAGAAACAAGGGATTGTGGGAAAAGAGCCAGTGAGAGGGAATGAATGAGTGCATCTCAGAAGGTGTGAGAGGGGCAACAGAGAGGTGAGGACAGTTTGACAGAAATGGGCGGAAGCTGTTTTTCCCCTACAGCTTTGTTTTCTTACAATGTGTCCAATCAATTTCCATCCCAGAATGCTTGCTGTGAGGGATTTTATATTGTTTATTTTGCGACTTCACACCAACCATCAACACGCTGACTAACTGTGCTGTTTGTTGTACACTGTGTCTATGGATTGCTATCTGTAGGTATCTAATCTCAGTTTTTCAATTATCTAGTTGAGTTGCACTGCATTATTGAGGATATACAATCAATACTACAGTACTGTGTGGACTCCAGTCTGTGATGTCACGCTGTTATAAACAGAAGGGTGAAATGACTGCCGTGTCCTCATGCTTCTTCTTTTGATAAAGTTGCTGTCAGGGTGCCATTTCTTTCAATAATTCTTAGCTGTAGTTTGATAACTACATAATGAACTACATCTGTTGCTTCCTCCTCAGAATATTGAAGGACAAAATCCTGCATGCTTCTATTCAATTGCAAAAACATTGTTTTATTCTTGTTAAAATTCATTAGTACCATGCTTTGATTTTATCAAACAGACTGTAGGCCAGCCAAACATTTGCTTTGTGTTGGATCTCAATATTATGTGGCAGCCAAAAAAACATCAAACCGCTTCACATGCCCCCTACCACCATCTTATCTATATTTTCTGTTGGTTTTCTTTTTTCCTGCAAATCAATGCAAAAACAACCACAAGCCATTTCCCTGTGTTGTTTATTGACTTATTGTGAATTTTGTCTTTTTTTAATGAATTTCAGGACTGTATATACGGTCAGAGAATTACAAGTGATCTCGTAATTGATTGACCCAGTCTGTGTGTCACCATGACAGAACACAAGAAGCTGTGAAACTTCTTTCTTCAAGTGTAGAATCAACATTCATCAATAAAGTCTATATGTCCTGCCTTTGCTCACTTATTGGCCCACAGGGAATACGCTAACATGGACAATATGAACAGTGTGGAGGGGGCTTATAAATTTGGGAGGAGTGAAAGTGGGGATTGTTGGAAGCAGGGTCTTTATGTGAGAGATAAATCGCGAGCTGTTTCTGTGGTAAGAGAGCTGCATGGGAACCTTGGGCTGATTGATGCTACTGGAGGTGAAGGCAGGAGAGAGGAGGCTGTCCTCTGGGCCACTGGTGGCTGCCATCCTTCAACCATCTGACACTCCACTGAGCTCTTTCAAAGGCAGAGCAGGACACTGGGGCTTTTTTACTTCAACCTCGTCATCCAGCCCTTTGTACTCTTTCCACAGTTCACTCTATGTGTTGCACCCAGCTGTAACATTTGCTTTCATTTGCCACTCTCCCTTAATTTGTGTTATTAAGTACCTGGGTGATTCGTAAATTGGGCACTTTCGAAAAAAAATTAAACAGCTAAAGTTAAATAGCTAAAAATGTAAAAAAAATTGTTAACTATGTACTATAATTATGTTTTATCTATTTTGATGTAACACATGTTCTAGTCATGGCCTTGATCACTCTTCAAGTGAATTTCTTGGTATTTTGTTTGATGATTTGTGAAAATTATGTTGTTCACTTTTTGGAAACAGTCTGATAAACCTTGGACTTAAAATGATAGGATTTATGAAAATGAAAAAATGAAAGTGTATTTCTCATTTATGGTAACCTTAACCAAAATGTGACCTCTGCATTTAACCCATCCATTGTGAGCAGTGAACACACACACACACCCGTGAGGGTGGGCACTGGGGTTTTTTTATATATATATATAATGTATATAATGTATATACTGTATAATGTATATACTTCATATACAGATCCATTTACATCTACAGAACCTATTTTGTAGTTGCAAAAGTTTTTCAGAATATTATAATGTAAGAAAAGGTGCTTTGGGGAAGCCAAAATGATTAATCTATGGCACCTTTATTTTTAGGAGTGTATAAAAATTAATTTTTGGTTTCAAATCACCCTATGGGACATTTATCTCTCACCCTCAACATCCAGTTATTTCATTATTATCTGCTTCTTCACTTCTTTCCCACCATCTCTCTGTCTATCTGGGTGTCATCACCTCACCTCTGCTCCAGCGCTGCTGTCTTCACCTCTCTGACTGACTTTCTTGCATCCAGAATTTGCTCCTAATCCCTGAATCCCTGGGATGCTGCAGTGTACAAGACTCTCTCTGATTTCCAGCAGGACATGAAAGGATGGAAAATATGACTTTGCTGCAACATGATGAGTGAAGGAGACAATGAGGTCTTCCTCTGTAGTTCTGTTGCTGCAGACACATTGATAACCACTAAAGAGGCTGAAGAATCGATCAATTGACTGTAGAGATCATTAGCAGAGAATACATTTATGTTTAAACGTATTTGAAGAAATTACAAAGATAGGAAAAGATTTATGAGTGCAGGAGGGTGTAGAGGACGGGAGAAAGCTGTGGAAGAGAGCAGATATTTGATTATTAATATTTTATTATTATCATTTGATATTTAGGCAGTGCATTTTTTTAATTAAAGGTAATTTATTTTTGAGGCACTTTTTTGTTTTTATCTCATTTGCATAATTCATTTATTAAATCAGGTGCAAAACTCTGCATACAGCGCATGAGAACAAACAATGCCATCAGCAAGGCCAATTAATTCTCTGTGAATTCCCCCTAAACTGGTGCAGTGCTTTATCAAACCAATAAACTCTCCTGTGCTATTTAGTGTTCATGAGTGCTGGATGAGCTACTTGGATGGACAGTTACTAAATCTATAATGTGCTTATAGTGTCATAGTGGTCAAGTTGTACTCTTTGTAACACAACATATATTAACTTTTGCCAATAAAACACATTTGAATTGAGAGAAAGAAGGAGAGACAATGAAAAAAGACACTAGCCCTACATTCTCAAGACCATAGTTGTAAAATGCATGGATCATAAATCTCTGAAATAGGTAAAGAAAATGAGATAAAGAGAGAGAGAGAGAGAGAGAGGTTAGGGAGTTCTATGAAGTCCTATGGCTGTTCTGTGTTGTTTGGTCTGGTTAATCTCTGCAGTGTTTGCTGGACGGGTGGATAAAACATCAGCTGATCTGTCAGAGGTGGAAGGGGCATTGATTCATTTGTCCTTACACAGTCCAGAGCTCCTGCACTACTCACTCATTCACCTCATATCATAGACGCATAGATGTCAGCGAGTCGTGTGAGTCAGGAGGTCAAAGCTGAGGCTGGGGGTGTTAGATCAGTCTGAGATAAAAAATAGACTCTGTGTGGTGAGCAATGAAGGGTGCTGGTGAGTGTTGTGGCTGTTTATGACAAGCTCACTCAATGCTATTAGCATCATCACTTCCACAGAAGTATGTAGCCATCTGACCTTCAGCCTATACACACATAAATGCAATGATGTGAGTCAATGGTTTTCTGGATCACTCGGCGTGTTTGAATAAAAGAGCTGCCCATGGTAAAGCCAAGGAATGGTTTTGCCAAGAAATCAGACACATTCCCTGAAACATTCCCACGTGTTCCACACAACACCCTGCACCCCCCCCACACACATTCTAAACACCCCACAAACACCTACAGTAGGAGTACTCTATACACACTCCACATTACATACAATCTACTTAACACACCCTGAACACCCCACAAACACCATGCACACAAGATATTATTCACAACCTACTTAACACACCCTAAACACCCCCAAAAAAACACAGTATGTGTCCTTTAAGCGGCACACTCCACATTCTTAACATGCTAACACACAATTTGCATTACAAACATCACCCTAAACAGTCCCTGAACACCCTAAACAGTCCATACAGATCCTAAACAGTCCATACAGACCCTAAACACCCAACACATTCACCACAACCTCAATTTCCAGTCCACGCAAACACATTTCACACGGAACACAGCCTTCCAACTCCACACACACCCCAAACACTATACAGACGCACACACTCTCTCAAACCCATTACACACTCCATATGCTGCTTATACTCTGAGTAGTCTAGAAAAGGTCATACCTTGATGATGACAACAATACATTGAACACTGTCATCTGTACTGAATTATTTACTTGACCAAGCAAAGTACAAGACCTTTGCATGCTATAAGAAGCTTTTACACGAAATAAGACATCAGAAGCACAATACCTTAACATTTATCAATACGCTTGAATCAGCCCAGCAGGGCACTTGGCACAACCATTTCTTTTTCACTTTGGAGTAAAGTGGCCCTCTCAATAAAAGTTGCTTTTTATCTTTTGATTTGTATTAAAACCTTCTTACTATTGAAACCTCTGTCAGGCCTCGAAAACAAATAGCTGATTACAGGGAAGAATTTATTATCTAGATTGCCTGCCTTTGACATTATGTGCTGATACCACAGCTCTGTACAACAGAGGATGTGCTTCCAGAGTACTAGTTACTTATAAGATAAAATCTAAAGTCCCTGCGCACACCAGCCTTTTCCCCAAACTATATAAATGTATATGAGCCAAATCTAGGCCAAGACTGAATCTGAATTTTAATAAGTTGCATGTTTTGTTTAGACATGCAATTTTTGGCAGTAAGAAGTACCACACCTTGAATATCAGTCTCAGCTCCTATTGTTATACATGCTGTTAGAGGCAGGTAGTGCAGTACATCACCAATGAGGCAGGCTCAAATACCCAATCAAAAGAACAGGGAGATGTTAAGATACTGCTGTTTTTACATTAATTTCTCCAGTGACGTAAAAGCAACACCTGATGACCTTTCTTTTTAAAGCCCATATCACCACACGTATCCTTCACACATGCTATCATCAGCTGCCTGACAGACCCATAATGCATTAGGGGCCAAAATTTGCCAGTGAATTACAGGTGCACTAGCCAGCTCAGTTCATGATAGAGCCTGGCATCACTGCAGAAAGAGAGAAAAAGAGAAAAGAAGAGAAAGGCCTAAAGGTTAAATTTGCAGATGATCACATGTAATGGGGTGGCATTTATGTATAATCAAGCTGTTCTCCTGCGCACGTGACTTAGGAAGGAATCGATCATAACACTTCCTGTATTCTCTCTCTCAGATAGAATGGGATGAATGAAGTCGTGACATGGGAACAGTTGCTGTGATGAGTTTCACGATTGCTGGACTAATGCCTCACTGCATGAACTCAGAAAATGATAAATATTAATGCATATTGTTCAGCTTGAGTTAGATGAGTTTTTGCCCTCCATCATCTCAGTAAGCTTTGGATCACAAATTCTGCTTTTCAAACCAGCACATGATTTATCACAGCCAACCAATTTAAAATGAGCAAACTTAGTTGAAAATAAACTAATGGAACATCAGTTGTAATGGAAGAAACATATACCACACCAGAGCAAAAATAGCATGGATGGAAATATCTAGCCTGTAATAGTAGATAAAAGTTTACACATTGATTTTTATCAGACCATAAATATAAGAACACTTATATTAATCTGTCTGATGGATTACCAACCTCTGTCTGCAATTAGCAGCAGCTTTAATGCATTAGTACCTGGGTCAGGAGAGGTTTATGATATTTGCAAACTTTAGCATCCACACAGTAAAACGGACGCTGGGGAGAAGTTAAAATCACCTGAGGGCACATTATAAGACTTACTGAACTTTCTAGAAAGCATAATGAGGGTGAGAGTGAAGTCTAAAAACATCAAATAGGATAACAGCTCTGCAGATAGCCACAGCTGACACTTCCCCAATAATAATCATTTGTACTTTTAATAAATATAAAACTCCAGGGGGCTGCTTGACCCTCTGATTTACTCTGTAATTATGCTTAGAACTGAGCAGAATCTTAAGACTCACTCCAGTCAATAACTATTGAAGCATTTCAAATCATCACCAAGTGAGGCTTTTGTTGTTTGGTCAGGTGTCCCCTACAGTGTTCTTGAAGTTTTGTGATAGCATTATAATGCGTGGTTTTATACACACATAAATCAGTACAACATACATTTATCACAAAATAATTTGATTATTTTTCATAAATTTATAAAAACAAATTTATAAAAACAGACTGCAGACAGGCTCTTGTTCTCTTGTTCAGCACCTCACACAGTTTGCCTGAGTGGCGACCGTCAATGTGAGTCCCAGCCAACATAAACTGTGATTGGCCACCTGAGCCCAGATGACAAACTCAGTAACCTTCAGTCTTCGAGCACACGCACGCATGACTCCATTCACACCTCGCTAGCCGAGCAGCAGTGCAGCGTTCCACAGACTGCACGTCCTGTTTTGAAAGTGAAATAAGAGACATTAGTCAAATGAAGCGCCCACACAGTCGGTGAACTGTTTAAAGAGCACTGTTAGCATTCTAACCATCAGCAAACAGCCAATATACTCTATTACGCTATAAGAAGCCTGAGAGCTAAAACATGGTTCTGCAGGCCGAAGATAATGCATTCAACAGAGTGCAGCGTTGCCTGGAGCCACAGTTTAAACTTAGTAAGGAAATTGCCCCCAACCACCTGTGTTTGATTAGGGTGCTGCAGTAATTGTTAGAAACTTTATTGTTAGGTTTGTTCAATGTTTATTTTTGTTAAAAAAGACCTCTGGAATAGCCAAAACTGCCAAGTGAATAATACTGTCAGACCAGGCAAGCCATGAATATTGCCTAAGGCACTGGCCCATCACAGGAGAAAATGTACACTGGGATTTGACAGGTGATTTTTCATAACATAACATCGGGAGCATCTTGAGGTGTATACAGTTTGTATATGAGCACACTGTTTAGTGTACGGCATTTTAAGTGATTCTACCACACCTGCATGCCAAGGGCCCCATCAAACAGATGTCAATTAAAACTGCATTTAGCCTGGACCCTCTTGTAACAGTAAAAGCATCAACAAAATGTTTCCCTTTAAGCTCTTCTATGCAGGCCAGCTGTTGGAAGTACAAGCTATAACTCATTATAACATTCCCCACTCAGTAATTAGAGTGGGTTTTCTGTGACACACATCATAACAAAGTGTCTTGGAAAGTTACTCTTCTGTGTGTGCATGTACATAATCAGCGGCATCATCCGATTCTCATTCCGTTTCTGATAGAGATGTTTCAATTACCTGCCTGTCCTTTACATCAGACAGATAAATTAAATTGAAGTGGGTTGTAATCTCTCACTCACAGACACACAAAAGCATACATTTTCACACAGCCAGTCAGTCTCTGAAGGCTGTGTCACTTTAATTACTTCCATACCAATTAGAGATGCTACAAAACTGTTTGATTAAATTCAATGCTGATTCTGTGGACCGTGTTGTACATCTCCTTATTAACCCTTTTTCCAGTGAATACTCTCACCTAACTTTCTTCCAATTAGAAACTTTCTCTTCAAACGGTGTGCGATTAAGGCTCATATTATAGCAGAAGTAAGACTTCTACTCGTTTACAGTGCAGCATAAGGCCCCATTCACACCGCACGCACGTGTAGAGCGTGTTTTTTCTGCGCCTGTATTAACAGGTTAGAGTATTCACACTGAACGTTACGTGGCTGGTGCAGCAGTAGCAGCAGTTTTGGTGCTGAGACTATTTTTGCTGCACTGCTCTCACGCAATTAAAGTGACAGTTCACTGTTGACATAATGCATGTGAATTGTCTCGAGAAAGTAGCAATCACACCAAAAACAAGAGATTGTGTGCCTCTGTAATCTTTAATGTAAGTGGAAAACAGTTTTGGCTTGCATTTCAAGAAATCTACCCCAATTAATGAAATATAAATGTTACAGAATAAACTGGCTGGGTTATTTTTTACAAAATAGAAATAATATGGAAGAAAGAGAAAGGAAAACTTTGAATAGATGTGAGTTGAATTAATGAATTTTTCATTTTGGGTGAACTATTCCTTTAACCCTCTGAGGTCTTGTGTTGTGTGAGATGCTGTGTGTTTGTAGCAGTAAGTGTGTGTTGTGTAATTCCAGACCAAGGTCAAAAGAGTGCAGAGACGTTTTGACACACCCTTGAAGGAGGTAAGATTTTTGTTCTGTCAGTGTCCCTTCAATGGCTTGTGGCGAGACAATACCTCTTCATGTGTTGAATTTCTTACACTCAGACACTGTCTCTTGTTCTCTCCCCCACAGACAAGCACACACTGGAGCAGGCAGGCAGAACGGTCATATAATCTCCAGTAGGCTGTATAAAGTGGGGTGGGTGGTGGAGGCCACAGCGTTCTGTATGATTATGATTAGTACGAGACGTAAGAGCACATAGCCATGAAGGACACAGAATCTTCTTCTCTTCTCTGCACCTCCTTCCACTATCATTTATAATCTATATAGAGCATTTCATTACACTCCACAGATAGCAAAGACATAAATTTCAAGAAAAAAGCCTAAAGCTGTCTGTGTGACACCTCCTTGTTTGAGTTCCTCTGAACTCTGATTGGCTATTGCGGTGTGATGTCGTGCCTTAGAGGCCTATGTAATGTAGGGGACACTAGGACAACTGTAACAAAGGGCAATTGTAACATCAAATGTCAGAGTACTAACACTGACAAAAATTAAGATCAGTAGACTGAAAAACGTTTGTCTCTCCGCCCAAGTTAAACTGTTTTATTTTCTTTACAAAGTTTTCTCTTGTGAAAGTATCGTTGAAACAATGTTGTTATTTTTGGCAAATGTGCCTTTGGAACATTTTCTTAAATCAAGATATGTAGTGTTTTGTGAGAGAAATGTCAGAAATGTTACAATTGCCCCTAGATTATTTTACTATAAAAAACTGTGATGGCAAAAACTACTTCATAAGCAAAAATGTACACAGCAGGTCTTAAAAGAAAACATGCTGGTTTCTAAAATAAGTGATAATCTTCTTCTGGTGAGATTATGGCCTCAGGCGGTTTACCTGTGCATTTACCCACAGACAGGCCCTGCCATTCTCCTGTCTCTATGTTTCATCAGTCCCTCCCTGTGAATAAACTCTGAAGTAGTTTTACTGAAGTCTGATGTGGATGGGATGTTAGTGCAGTAAGGGGCTTTTTAAAGATTTCCCTTAAGTCTGTTAAACCTTCTGTTTGCAGTAAGCACTTTTATAGGAAGGCTATAACAGTCTTAAGAGAAAATCTCAGAGCTCTGTCTGGATGTTATACTTTCCACAAGAACATGATGCTGGAGAATAATTCTTTACATAAACAGCTTCAAATATAATCAGTTGTCATCTTGTTATTAGTAATTCCAACACATTGTAAATGTACCTATAGCATTGAGAACAATTCACCCAAAAATTCTGCTTTTTAAAGTCAAAAGAAAGAAATTGACATCCAAAAATAAACTTACCCTCAGAAATATTCACTGGAGTGAAAACTACTCCCAGCCTCCCATACACCTCAGACCCCTTTTGTTTATGTCCTTCATGGTCCATAGAAGTCTCTCCCATCTCTTTTTTCCCCACCCTTGCATTTGCTGTCTATGCATCATGTCACATCTGATATCCGGTGCCAGACGCTGGAGGCTGGCATTACTGCCGCAGGAACTTCACTAACACATTTATCTAACCGCGGAGCCGAGGGGCAACAGATGCAACAGACGCATGCCATAAGTCTGAGGCTGCTTTTGAGGTTTTGACTGCGTAAAGCAAATTGAACAATCTGTGATGTTGCCACAGGACTATTCCATTTTTCACTTTTTTTTGCAGATAAAGCATGTACTGCAGTGAAAAATCATAATTTCCTTTTTAAAATGACAAAAACAGTGATCATACAAGCAAATGTAATCATAAGTATCCGTGTAATGCCTTTGTGACACACAACACACAAGCACACACAACCTTGTTTGACTGTGTTTCACAGCAGGAAAGAAACATTCTGCTGAAGGATACAGTTATAATGTTTCACAGACTCTTGATTTATATACTCTCTACTTATTAACTACTAACTCAATCAAATGGTGGGGTGGTTAGAAACAGATGTTTGAAAAACACATGCATTTTTCTGCCTCAGCAGCATGAGGTTTGTTCTCCTGATATTTAAACTGTGGGAGGGGGTGGCGACAGCAACTGACAAAATGTTCTATTTTCTTGTCACTGAACCCAGCACCCTGATTTTTTCCTCACTCTTCAGACGTTATTTAGCTGAGACCTCTGCTGAGATTCATTCCAGGTGGCCCCAGTGGAACAGCCCCTGGGTGACTCTTTCTCATCACTTTTCACAGTCACCCCACTCACACCCACTGCACCATCCTGTGCAATATCATTAAATAACACACTCTCTAATAGAACCATAGGCAGAATTAGCAGCAGAGGGTGGCAAAAGAAAACACACTTGTTACATGTTGGTTATTTTTTTAATGATTTATTTCTTTATTTCTTTGAGATTAAGATTGCTATCCTTGTTGTCATTTTATGTTGTAGGTGTTCATTCATTTTTTCTTATACACTCATTTGATTGAGTTTAGAGTTATAAGGCATAATGTCTTTTTAGAGTTGAGGGAAAAGTAGGGCTTTCGTTATGAGTACAGTCAGAGTCCTGATGGTTCAGAACATCGCAAATAGATGACAGTAATGGTCATTACTCAGTAAAAAGAGATAAATGAGTCGTATTGCATTTGTGCATAACTGCTTCCTGTGGCCCCTAGAGTCACCTGGGAGATGATATGAAACATAAGCCGAGGTGGGTGAAGAGACAATATTTCAAATGTCTAAGCCTAAATCAGGATTAATTTCTGGAAAAATCTTGGGCACTTTTTTGCCTACCTGAATGTATGCCTACCTGAATGTACACTGTATGTGTGTGTGTGTGTTAAATATGGCAATCCAGAAACAATACAACTTGCCTCCAGGTCATCAAGAAAAGACCAAGGTTGTATGTGAAATTATGACCTGCTCTTGTTACGTTTAAGGCAATGTCAAATTCACACACATTCCTACACACAATAAAATTAGCCTCATATTAGATGCATCATGCTGACGTTGTCACATTTCATACATGTAAGAAGACACACACACACCGATTTTAGCCTCCTGTGACTGATTGTGTTAATGTCTGATAAAGTTAGTATAATAAGTAAAAACAGGTTGATACCTGTCTCTGTTTCAGCTCACAAACATCTGATACTCACAGACAGAGAGGTCAAATCTGTGATCGCACACAATTACAACTATGACAGCAATTATCCAAATAGAATGACATTGTAAATTAATTGAAAATGAGCTCTCATATTACAATTTAATTGTCTGTTGAGTCAATAAATTAGGATGGTGTCATGTCAGCCGAGTTTGTTGATTGGTGAGGACAGGAAGGGTTGTGCACAGTGTTTAGTCAATGTTTGCCTCCTGAACAATTATAAATCCATTTGCATCTCACTTTCTGTACAAATCAAAGATCTCCTTTGGGGAAAATGAAATAATGAATATATTAACAGATGACAAGTAGAACGGCAGTAAAATCCTTTGGGCTATAAGATGATTATTTGCTTGTGGCTTTTAAATCCAGGTGTTTAAATCTAAAGGTCAGAGAATTAATGCAAATCTAAAGTGTAACTAAAGTTTACATTACATATCACATATAGTAACTTCAACTTTATTTCTATTATGTATAAAAGTTCATTTCACATGAAATCTAATTTTCTTTTATCTTTAAGATAATAGATTTCCTTGCACCCCCCAACACACACACACAAACACACACACACACACACCTATAGGTGATAAAGCCAATTAATTGAAATTAAACTGCATAACTGGCTTATTGAGAATTCCACAGAATTCCAAATTTTCAAAAGTTGCATGGAATTGAAAATAATAATGTGAAAAAAAGAACCATTACAATAGCATTACATATGTATATAACTGAAATAAAAAGCAGAGGTCTAAACTTTTGATGGATAAACTAATTACAGGAAATTATTGTTCAAACCAAGCTGAGATTAAATGGCCATGCTAATAACCCACAACAAGGAATCAAAATTAGTTGTAATAATATATCCTGTCATTCTGGACTCTCAATTTAAAAAAAGCAAATGTGGAAAGCAACAACAAAAGCAACTGCTCAGCCCCGACGTCAATTTGTAGTGGAACTCATAGGAGCTAACATAGGAACTACCTTATGTAACAAGCTGTAGTAACTCAAGCACATAACAGTTACAAAATCTTTTTAGGCCTTTATGTTTAAATTATGCTGTCGAACAAAATGAAAAAATCTCTTTAGGAAATGTTAACCACAGATCTTATTGTATTCATAAATTGAAAGCCACTGTTCCAAAAACTCAAGAGAGACAATTTCTCAACTTCTCTATACTATACAGCTGACAGATTTTTAAACTTCACAAAGTGGCATTTCACAACTATTTCTCCTTTTGTGGCTGGAGTTTTATGCATCTGTACTTCTCATTTCTTATTTACAGACGTTCTGAGAGCAGGATGAGGATGAAACAAAGCAGATATGCTGTAAAGTTATCACCTGTCAGGACTGTGCAGGAAGACCTTCTCTTTATCTGTCTCTTTCTGTCTCGGTTAACAGATGGAGCATAAGTATGGCAGTTTTCACAGTTATCCAGCATGTGAGAGGGACACTTTGCCAAACCCCTGCTGGCAAAGATTTCCCTGGCCAAAGTCTTTCCCTCTCTCTTTTTCACTTTTTGGCTCTCTTGCAGTCTATTGATCGCTTACAATCATTTGTCCACACTCTCCTCGCTGTCACTCAAAACACCAGTGCAGGTTGCCTATTATGTCATAATATTACATCCACTTGAAATGTGTCATGGCACAGAGAACAAAAGTGATGAAATAGAGAAACATACAGTGAGATCGACCAAACATCTCAGGCCATCACACAAACGTTTTCAGACTTCTCTAAACCTAATGGAAATGTCACTCATTTTTTATTTACACCAAAGCTCAGAGCTCTGAATATTTCTCTGCGTTTAAGATGAAACACAATCGTCTCAATGGCATGGATTAAAGATGAATAAACTAAACAACTCAAATCTGTGTTGGATTTTTAGTCATAGGATACTTATTTATGAAAACGAAAACAGAACTGGGTGTATTTTAAAAGCTTAAGGATACAAATAAATTACATTTTCTCTTAATAACCTGACAGTTTTTCCCATGTGGTTGCATATCCAGTATACCCTAGAATACAGCAATTCGAACTAATCCAGGTTGCAGGATATTATTAGATATTAATTCATATTCCCCATTAATTGAAGAAAAACCCACGTAAAAACACAGCAAAACGTGTTGGAATTCGAGAATTAGTGTCGAAAATATATTCTTCGTTTTCATTCCCTGCAGGGCTGCTCTGTAGGCTATGACATTTAATTGGCATACATTTCTGCTTCTTCATAATTGCACTCAGCAAAAATCCGCGGATATAGTCTTCCTCTTGTCTGCTGTCAATAGTGTTGGAGGGCAGAGCGCACGCAGTGCCGCTTATATTCGTTCAGTGGTTTGGTGTCAGTGCAGGTTTCGTGCGCTCACTTAGGCAGAGAGGACCATACAAAACAGACGAATTCATTCCCTAAGACAAACGCAGACCAACAACGCAGTTAACTGCTGGATTGAGAATTAATTAGGTTTTCTAATCGTCTTTCGTGTTGAAAAAAATTGTGCCGTTTGGTATTTTGCGCAACTGTTTCCCTTATATTGCGCCAGATTTGTTGGGGAATAAAAAATGCTTCTCGACGTGTTGTGCTTCTACGATATGTTTTGGATTGCACCTTGCATTTTGGGCGAAAACCAGCACTGAACGCAACACGACCCTTTCGGACAACTTTGGTGCCAGTGGACACGGGCAGTAACTAAAGTCTTTAACTGCCGCGGGATTGTTGCTGTCGGACTGATGGCTCTGAGCAGGATGGACATCATCGGGCTCTACTTGTTCCAGCTGGCAATTTTTGGTAAGTTTTCTTTTGATTAATTCTGCTGGTTTGTGAGGAACGGGGGAAGATCTTAGACGCAGATATTGCGGATGTGAAGAGAATATAGAAAATCCCTTGTTTTCCTGCAGACTCGTGAGACGTCTTCAGTAAGATCTTTGCATTTCAACTTATATATTATGACAATTTTGTCATAACTTGTTCTATCCAAAAGTTTCGGTACGTAATGAGTTTGGACATCGGTTTTGCTTTACGATAGGTTCTCGGTGCGACCATAGCTTACGTGTTATTATAATTTTGCCACAGCAAATGACATACATCAAACCTGACAGACCTGCTAACATGATTTTGTTTGTGTTAAAAAAACTGGCGTGCGTTTTTAATATTATGCTCACGGTACATTACCGCCATCGTTAAACGCAGCAACCTGAGAGGCAGTTGTCAAGCAGCGCGCGTCATTGTAACACATCAGTGTGGCATCTCATGCTGTCCGCAGGTTGAGCGTAAAGGATGCATCCCACTGCATCTATGAAAATATCTTAAGGAAGCTTTGAAGAGGCAGCAAATCGTGTGTGAAAACATGAGCTATTCTGTCAAAAGCTTTGTTAAAGAATGCTGTGTGGCTAGACCCCATGTCGCTGACTTGTGTCGGTCTTTTTTTGTGGATTTATGAATTCCACTGAGACTGAGTTTTGCCTAATAGTCTTGAGGTATCTACTAAAGGCACCAGTGCATTGAGCAGCAGTTTTAAAGGGAGTCGTTCTTTGCATGTTACAGTGACAAATAAAAAAATCTGATGGTTAATATATTACATACTGGCATGGCTTGTAGGGATAACATCATCAATATTATTATTTATTAAACAATTCATAATTATTACATGTTTATACTTATATGTTTGTTTTACTTGCACAACAGCCTAAGTATACATAAAGGAGATGTAGCGTGTGTATGAAAGAAAGGCAGAGATGGATGGGTATAAAAAATTGCCACAGTCTTTTACAAGAACCCACAAGAGACTACTGCTGGTTCATAATGGGTATAAACCTGAAAATCAAAAGCCAATAGCCCCAAGCAGTGCAGGATTAAAGACAACTGCACATTAACATCCAGAATATCCATTTGGTCAAGAGCAGATATCTGAAAAACAAACAAACATTTCCTCGTGTATTAGCTTTCCTGCAGCAACACAAACAACAGTGATGAGACAGAATCATCAGTATAACATGTATACATAGTCTCTCTCTCTCTCGCTATCTCTCTCTGTCTCTCTTTCTCTAAACTCTCTCTCACCATCTCTTGTTGAGCACTTTCAAAACTCTTTATTGCCAAGGCCATTTTTATATGGTATGCAATATTGCTAAAGCAACAAACAATAAAGACAGTGACAGGACAATTGAAAATTATGTTGTAATGGTGATAAAGATATTAACAATGTGCAAGTAAATACATTATAATGAAATAGAATCAGATATAAATGGATGAAGACATTACTGAACATTACACTGTGACAGATACACACAGAAAACTGAAGTATGGTAACAGCCCAAATATTTGCTGCTGTCCACAGTTGAGTTTTGCTGCAACAGGTCTGAGTGAGCTTCTCTTCTTTCAGAAACATTTTCTCTGAAAATGAAATGTAAAGTTTCGCAAGGTTATTTCTCTGTTATATCACTAAACATTTTACAGTGAAAGCAGAGTCTCTCAACCTCACCAGTATCACAGGAAGCACAGATTCTTCCTTTATCTGTCTTTCCTATTTGTCTGTGTTCCCTATTCTTTATCTACACTGTGGTCACTGATCCTGTGTTGGGTAAGGATCTATCTTTGCCTCGTATCTCTTTGTGCTCCCTGAAACACTCACACACACACACACGCGCACACACGCGCACACACACACACACACACACAGTTTTTGTATAATAAACTTAATCCTCACACAAATCTTTTTGGCAGAAATCTTTACACAAATACTGTTTACATTGTTACTTATTGTGTTTATTAGGTGCACAAAGTCATTTGGATTGTAAGGGCAGTTGGAGTTTACATACCTTTAAATGTATAAAATGTTACACTGTCACATTGGACAATTTGGAGCGTTTCTCAGTTGTAAATATAAATGTAAATATAACCTGAAACACACAGACATTTTCCATAAAGGTTCAAAAATAGACAACAAAATACATTTAGGCAGCCGCCAGAGACACGTGATGCAATTGCTGACAGACGCCTGTCAGCAAATTACTCAGATTTTTAGACAACAGATTTTTTTGTGCAGTATGCACAAACACGTGTACAGAATACGATTGTGTTAAACAAGGTTTTGATCTCTTGTGTCTCAATCCCCCTCTAACCTGCACACCAAGCACACACCCTGATTCTGTTCTCCTGTTACACTCACACATGACATACTTTGCTGTTTTTATTTTTAGCCCTTTTTAAAGTCAACATGTGTTCAGTTTTCCTCATTTAGAAATACAGCAAGACTCCCTTCATCAAATATTTTGGGTCAGTGTTTGAATCGTCCTCTCCTGACAGGGAAATACAAACTCATCATGTGAGTGATGATTACTTTGTGTCCTTTTGTGTCAGACTCTGCTTTGACAGGCATCAGAGCCGGTCTGAGGGGAAACTTTAATAGGCTTTTCAACTGTTGGGTTGCAGCGTAATCATTTCATACATCCAGTTATGAAACAATTTGCTGTTAAGCCATTCTTATAACAACATAATCTTTTTATATTAACCATGGCAATATAAACATATTGGCTGTGTACGAAAAAAGTGACAAAATTCTAAAGCAAATTAAGGACAACGATTATGAGTTCAATGTTACGAGTTAAATTCATCATTTTTTTTAAAAGTTTTTGCAGATTGTAGATTTAAGTCTGAGCAAATCTAAATGACTCTTTGTCAAGATGTTAATGCATGTGATTATTATTATTTAATTTCTGACAGTTGATAATAGTGTAAGACTCAAGTGTGAGAGGCTAATGAATTCCACCTTTTCTTGACTAATGCTCATTTAGCCCTTTAAGCTCTGAGGGGATTGAATACATTTGTTAGCCACACATTGAGTAACCTTGAATTGTGGCAGATTACATTATGCGGTGCTGTGCATTGCAGCACACTGGGATATAAATGTATTCTGGCACAGCGGCTGTTTCTTACTAACTTTAATGCTGATGCTCCTCCTCCTCCCCTATTGGCCTGTCCAGGTTAACTACTTTCACACTGCTCATTATCTTCTGCATACATCTCTTAGTCTATTTCATTTGACATGATATTTGGGGAGACAGCTTTTAATTAGCTGTCCCAGAGCTGTGCGTATTGACCAGGATTGACTTGATTAAGTAGGATGAGCACTGGAGAGATGTGCATTATATTGCTGCTGTATGACGTGACTGAAATCTTGAGTAATTTTATAATACGCTAGACATAAACAATAGAAAACAATAAAAGTATATTTGAAACACACATAATTCTAATTTTAAAGGCTGATTGGATGAGTTGCGTGCAAATCCATTCAAAACACACAAGACATCAAAGTTGTGATGTTGCCTGGCAACCATATACAACATAAACTCAACAACAACACCCCATAGTAACCTATAACTTCTGAGCTTGTCTGGGATGCATCACACTCTCTTTTATATCACATTCCTCAATGCTTCTTGGTATCTTTAAACATACAAATCCAGCCTGCTAAAATGCCTGCTAAAAATGTGAATATCCCTCAGTGTAAAGGCAATAGTGTATCAAAATCAGCTGGCACCATACTACTGTTGCACAGTGCGCAAGGTGTCACAACCAGCACACATAACATTGTGTATAGCTCTGTATGTGGACTGTATGGTCAGATCAGTGTGAGTCCAGCGAGAGGCAGTCAAGCATTCATCCAGCACATTCCAGTCGCAGCATCAATTCCGCTCATATCATCTGTGAGATAAAAGCCATAGAGAGCAAAGGAGAAAAGACAAGACATGAAGACCTTTTTGGATTTAGATAAAGAGCCTCTACACATGCACACATACATACACACACGTGGAGCGGGACAGATGATTGAAGCACAGGAGGAGGTGAAGGCACTGCTCATTATGTTAATAGCTCATCATTCCGCTGTTCTTTGTAAAAGCACAATTAAACTGCCTGGACAATTACCAGCACCTCAATAAAGGAATGTGGCTTTTTATGGCTTCTGTACAGTTTACACACAGGAGAAACAGTGTAGGCCTGTGATGATGGGATATTGTTCTGACAGGGTGGTAAGGCACACTGCCACCTCACTAACATGATGCTACAGAGGCTGGGGGGAAATTGGGGCTGAGCTATGGTCACTTGAATACAAATAAACAGAGTTAATTCCCTCATCTAAGTCTATGCACGTCACAGCCGCAACAATATGGATCAGCTATGCAGCGTCTCGTGCTGTTTGCCGGGAAGGAAAAATAGAGTGAACTGAAATAGTGAGACATCTTTTGTTCTGTTTATTTAAATTTTCAGCTTATTCTGACTGCAATAGACTTTTGTTTCTGAAGAACAGAACATTGAAACTCTGAGAATGTGTGAACCTCAGCTCTTGTGTCTTTGGCTTGTATATGAATAATGCCTTTTACTGTATGTATGTGTGTGGGTAGAAACAAATCAACTACAATATGCTGTGGTATTGCTCACCCCACCACCTCACCCACAATAGCTGATTTATGATACAATGCACAGTGCTTGTGAACCAGCCGTCTACATGATGTCTACAATGTAGATGTCTTTTAAACTACAATGGTTATCCCAGGAAATGTAAATGCAATTCACTTCAGTGTAGATAATATTTGAGTTTTATTTGTTAAAAGATTGATCCAAAAGTGTACATGGGTATTGTACACATGGAACTTAAGAAACATGCATGCGTACTAGGATGAACATACCTATAATTTAAAAAAGCTGACTTGCACAAAAGTATATCATAGAACCATTTACACCAATAGTCTCTGTGATTAACTCCGCTGGCAATGCTTTTGCGCAAACGTAGCAAAGAGCAGTTAGCAATTAGAGGTATTCAGTAGTTTAAATGATATAATTACTGTGTATCGGTAGCATTTTACATGTAACTATATATATGTAGTTGCTCATTATGTCTGTAGCTAAACTCATACACAATAGCTGCACCACTACAGTTGTAATATGAGTTGCATGACTACTTTGACTTTGGTACAGGTAACATATATGGTACAGTAATTTGCCAGTCCCTGCCATTCTCATTATAATCACAGTTAGGTCAGGTCAAACATATGCTTTAGTGAGATAAGCTTTACACAGCTTCCTCTATTCATGTTAAAATGTGATCTGATAAAAACGACTAGAAGGTCAAACCAGGGTAACAAGTGGCAGAATCTTTGGGCAGCTCAGCACAACACACTGTTCGCTGGTTCCTAATGAGTGGTTCACCAACATGCTTTGAGCTGATTGGCCTGTAATTAGCAAACTGACAAAATGCACCATGCTGATTGGCCCATAATGAGGATGAAATATGCTGGAGGCTGATAATCTGGTCATTAACAGTGCAGGTGTCTGTTGTGAACAAACACTCAGTAGTTGGTTTCTAAATTAAATAGAGAGCACAATAATGTTGGGGAGCATGAATGTTTTTTAAGTCTGACAAACAAGCTATCAATAACTTATTTAGAACGATTACGCAATACACTTGTTAAAAAACAGTTTACAAAAAACTTTAAACTTAAAACACACTTTAGCTTCAGAATGCAATCCACAAACAAACAACTCCAAGAAAAAATCCATCACTTTTTCCCTTTATCTTTTGCTGTTTATACATTTAGGGCAACATTTGACAGTACACATTGCAATAGAAAATAAAGCAGAAAGAGATAAGAGAGAACAAACTTGAACAAAAAATGGGTTCATATAATACTTTTGTATGATTTGCCATTAGTTGCTCTTTGGCACTGTATTTTTAGGACTGTGGGCCTCCATTTAGCCAAGTTTGCAGAGTGGGAGATCAACATTATTGTTGACCCTGAAGTACAGTTACTTCAGTTTAGTAACTGTAAACTGAATATGTTTACAGTTACTATGAAGCCATTGTAGGGATAAGCCTGGGTTAGTGTTTGGGGTAGAAACAGGGTTTTTAGACAGAAATGTTGTTCCAGTTCCAACAAGTTATGCTGATTGTTTTCCATATAAAATTAGCAAAAATCTTCTGTAACAGCCACTTTTCTAAGCCTGCACTACATGATTTACATGAATAACATGACCTGTTTTCATGCTTTATACTAGAACATACAAGAATGTAAACAAAATTTGAAAGCTTTGTTGGAGTAGATGATTGTGTTAGTTTAGATGATTGTCTGTAGTTTTCAATGGTAAAACATGCCCAATGTAACATGTAAGTAATTGGTAAAACTCATTTCCCACAAAAAGTGTTAACATCTGTGCTTCTCTGATGCTATGAAAACATATCTATGTGTGGATACATCTGCACATAGGGTGAAATGGTGAGTATTTTAGCTTTAATCTGTGGACAAAAGTATCCTAAAAAGGAACAGAAGTTTACATTTTTTCTTTGCAGATGTCAACAAAATCATAAATAAAATAATGTTTGTATATTGTAAAGTATAAACAGTTAGGATTTAGGTTTGGGTTAGTGTTCATTTCTGTGTAAAACTATAGAAGTCTATAGTATGTACTGTATGATGTCATTTTGTTAGGTTAGTGAGTTTGTGATTTTTGTGAAATGATTGATTAAAAATGATTTTTAAACTTAGCTAATTAAATTTTTTATCCAATTCTCCTAACCCCACTCCTAGACCTAACCCTTATGGGAAACTATTGGCATTATTTAATTAAAACACAATTTAGTAAGTTTTTCAAGACATTTGGTTTATAAGGACACAGGAAGTCATACACGTCATTATGGCACACAATCTACACGTCACACACGCACCCAATTGTTGGTTTGTTTGCAATTACAAGGCAATTCACTCCTCTGAGCTCTCTATTTCATTCGCACCATGCTGTTCTATTTTACTCAATAAAACTCATTTCGAGCTTGTCTTTGTAGAGGCTACTGTAGAGATTGCACACTGCAGAATTGTGGATAAAGTGAGTCAGTTGCTCACATTTGGACTTGGCTTTTGTTTCAGATTTTTGTAAGGTAGAGAGATAAATGATGTCAATATTGGGAAGGTGAGCTAATCTATATTTAAAAGCAGTCCCTTGGGGTACAAAAATACAATAGTTTGGCTGTCTGTCACTGAAGGGTACAAAGCAGTTCAATTACACCTGTGTGGTTAGAAGACCTTTCGCTGAAGGTCTAATTGATCACAGACACACACTAAATAAAAAAAGAAACAGAAAATCGTCAGACATGACAAAGAAAAAAAGGCAGTGTAGCAACCACTGTGTTGGCCAAGTGGTCATCAATGTTAGTGGCGGGAAAGATGGACAGTTATTAAGCAGCATGTATTGATCCAGTCTCACCAACATACTCTCGGGATTACCCACAGTCCTCCTTGAGGGATATCAATGTTCATCAGTCAACATGATGCAGATTGATGTTCCTGCTGACTGAAGGGTCTGAAGAGATAGATAGAGAGTTGGGTGTATCAGTACCTTCACATAGTGTGGCCTGCAGCATTTGATTTGATTTTGAACCTCATCCACTCAACAGATGGCTAACAGCAGAGCTGGTGTTTCTGACACGACATTTCCAGTGGTCATAACATAAAGTAGATTTTTACATTTTCTAATGAAAGTGTGAGTGGTGCTTGTCTCTGTCGTGGGTGGTTGCCATGGCATTGCTATGCTGTTGCTGAAGTGTTTTGAGTGGTTTTTAATCGCTAGGCAGTTGCTAGGGTGTGTTGGGGGACTGCCAGGTTAGTCTGTGTGGTTGTTGGGCTGTTGAAATTAGTTAATCCCCAAAGTCTATGATTCCCCCCCCCATAAGAAAGAAAAATCACAAATAGTATCTTCTAAATATCTAATTAGTTTCTTCTACACAGCAAAGAGATAAAATGGAAACTTTTGCTATTTGGAAATGGAATAGCAAAAGTTTCCATTTAATAGAAACTATCTATTTATCCTTCAGAGAAAAGCTGATACTTAAAAAAAATTCCCGAAGTGAATGAGCAAAATCTGAGTGATTTTTTTTTTACTCATTTATATCATAAATTTCTGTAGCACAACCAGTGTGGAATATACAGTATTATGTGCTGTAGTTTAAAAGTTAGGGTTAGAGGCCACTAAATATAAGCAATCGTAATATTGACGCTTGCCTTAGCAAGCACCACTAATGATCTCCCTGGTCACCTGGGTGGTTACTTTATAATTTTTGTTAAACTATCTCTGTAATATCTGGAGCACCATGAAAAGCTTTATAGCTTTTTAATACAGTCACAAGCAATATCAGTTAATAATTTGTTGGCTCCCACCTCAAGCTCCACCACCTGCTGTGACTTGCCAGGTGTTTGGGAGGAGACGAATGTCGTGATTAAATCAGCTGCAGCTTCTTTGGGGCTAATCCACTTGATTGTGTTGACCTTTCTGCATGCTCTCTTCATCTGCACAAATCCTTGTGTTTTCCACTATATGCTGGTAGTTTGAGGAGGTTAAAACCTCAACCCAATCCAACAGCATATATATCCTATGCTCTGGTGTGGAGGTGGAGAGTGCTTTAATCAGGTATTCTGTGAACGTCCGGCGTCTGCAATCTGACCAACATCAGCTGCGGTGTGTGTTTAACAAGGCTGATCACAGACAGACCACACCTGTTTCTGTTGTTCAATCTAGACTGCACAGGAGAACAAACACATTTTACGGTCTTAGAGTGTTTTACAGGATTGGAAAGAGAGAAGGAGCGAGAGAAACCGAGGGAAATGCAGTGGAATAACAGCACTGGAGTGCACACATGCATAGAAACCTACAGGTACGCAAACAACTTGGCATAAAGGCAGTCACGCTCATTGTACTAATTGGAGTCCTGCCACCAATGCAGGGTCTAATGCAACCAGCAGAACCTGCCAGCAAACCCTGCATTTGTGAAATGTTCAATATTTAGCATTTTTCCATAAAGATCACTCCACTTTGAAAATCCTTAAACCCTTTGGGTGGTTGTCAATATACTGTATAAGAGAGGAGCAGATCAGAGGCATCAAGTAGTTCATGTATTTTTAAGGCTCCTTCAGGTGCACTTTTAAACCTGTGCTGGCTAACATTAATGCTCAACAGTTTATTACCTGCACAAGTGTAGTTTGTCCCAAGTTTCTCCTCAATACGAAATAACCCTTTGTTGCAAATTTTATGTTCTTTATTTTTATATTGAATATTATGTGGTCCCCAGTTACAGTTAGAAATAATAAACCCCTCCTGGAAAACTTAAAAGTTGTTACATTTATGAAGAAATGTGAGACAGTTCAAAGCATGTATTTTAAAATCAAAATGCGGATAGAAGAAGTGCAATGTCCAGTTGTGTTCAATGTTCACATTCAGTTAACATGTAATATATGGGTCAGATAAGAGAAACTGCACACAGAGTATGTAGAGACAGAGCAAGTGTTATATGAGAAAACACCATTGATATCCAATGGCAACCTAATTTCTTTTTTTTTTAACGCTCATCTGAGGTCATGGGGTCATTGTAACATTCACCTTTCTGATGCCCATCTTTAGATTTCTTTATAGTAATAATCCCTGGTCAGATATCTTGTATTGTGTGTGTAAACCTGAATGTATTGAAATGGTGCAAAGCCCAGGTCTCCTTACTCCTGAAATATTACTTTTAATAGAAACCAATATGGGAGGCCAGGGCAAATTTTTTATCTTTTAAATGATTGAAAGAAAGGGAATATTTTTGAAAGGTTTCTGTATTGACGCCTACATTACAATCTTGGCTGTTTTAATGTAGAGCTGTTGAACATGTTTTTTTTTTTATTATTATTGCACAGTAAAAGAATACAATAACCAGAATGTGTGTTGACCTTTTGTGCCATGCCCTAGTAACAGGGTTCAGCCTCTCAGTTACAGTCAGTTTCATCACCTTTCAGCCTGGCTACATTTCCTGAATGTCTGATTGTGCCAAAAATACAGCTTGGATATGCTAGAGAAACCTTTGACTTAAAGCCTTATAGTTCTTAAAACACTGAGGTTACTAAGACTAATTGTAAAAGTGCTAATTTCCTCATGTGGAAACGAGTCCTACATTCTTCTACATTAGAAAACAGACCAAATGATTGTATCTATGAGCTATGCATTTGCACAACAGATCATGCTGTGTGTTTGTGTGTAAAGGGTGTTTCTGTTGGCTGGATAACTGCAGGTGGGCTGTTGTAAGCTGAGCTGTAGTGGATTGAACCATAAGCGGCATAATGAGAAATGTCTACTTTCCTCCCACTCACGTTCTTACTGATCCTCAGCTTAGAGTGTAGGGGTCAATGGACTCTGCTGGGCTGCAGCTGTGTGTGTGCTGATTTGAAATCGAGATGTTTTACCAGCACTTTGGTCGACCTGCAGACAATGGCAAAGCTATGGTGACCTGCTGCTGTTTAACAATGCAGACCACACACTGGCGCAAAGCTGGTGGCTTCAGGCCTGCATTGAAACTTCCACTTAAAGGAATATTGTGGGTCAAATACAGCTTGAGTTCTGTCTACAACATCTGTGGTGTGCTGTTGATTGCTGCAAATTTGTAAAGGAACAGAAAATGTAATCTAAGAAAACATGATAGATGTTCCAGATGCCTACAGAATGCCTTTGGGGGCAACAGTATCTCAAATTCAAGTGTATCTCAAAGTGGTTAAATCACACAACTGTTTAGACAACTTTGCAACACAAGAATCAAAAACTGAGGAATTCATCTAAATGTTTTTAAATAAATCAGACCTTCTGTCAGAAGTTTCAGTCTGTTCAGTTGTTCAATCTGATTGATTATTTACGGTAATTAACAACAAAGTCACAGCTGCTGTTGATGGAGCTTAAGGGATTGGTTCATTAAAAAAAATCTAAGTTCTGTCATTGTTTACTCACCCTCATGTTGTTCCTGTATGACTTTATCTCCTCTGTGAAACACATAAAAATAAATACTTTCTTTTTTCCTTCTGTTAAATTGAAACAGGAAATTTCAAGCTTCAGAAAGAAGATTCACAAGAATTGTACACAACCAACCCATGTATGACCTTCCTAGATCCTCTTAAGCTATAAGATAGCTTTCTGTGCCATACAGCCTTTTTTGGAGCTTGAAATCTTCAGACTGCATTGAGTATCATTGAAAAGTGACAACATTCCATACATTTCCAAAGTTCAATTCTTTGTGTTCCAAAAAAAAGGTCATACAGGCCTGTATACAAGGTGAGAATTATTTTTTTATACGTTATAGCAAAATGCTCATTTATAAATGAACTTTTACTGTTTAAAGTAGTTTGTATTTAACAAAATATTTCTTTAAACACATTTCAGCATTCTAGCAGTCACACTAAAAAAGTCTTCCATTGTTTGGCCATACCCACATTAAGAGCACTTAAGACATATAAACACAGTTGCAGACTATAGAATGAGTTTCTCATCTTAAACTTTATTAATAGCCTGTTCCTTTAAACCTTTAGTCTGAGCTGTTTTCCCAAATACAATTGAGGCAGGTGTAACACTCAATAAAGAAAATATCCATTCTTTGAAAACACACTTACTAGGAGCTTCACTTCGTATCACCCAGGGTCAAATACTGATTATCCTGTCAGATAACTCAATGATCAGCTACAATGCTGAGTCAGGAAAAGTGCTGAATGGCCACTGGCCCTATCTCTGGGGTGAAATGACCTAAGTGGTTTATAAAGAGCTGTAAGTAGTGTAGAAGGGTACCACAGACATCTGTCTGAATGGGGGCAGAGTGTCAAAGAGGACACAAGGTGGAGGGTGCAATCCCATAATAACCCTCACAGCCCGGCCTTGGAGATGATGCCAGAAAAATGTTGCCAGTAGGAAGGTGATAGATGATGTTGCCAGGCTCTGGGTTTATTGAGGTTTTATTAAGGTTGTAGGAGAACACTCAGCATGGCCGCCATGAATAAATGATTCTCTATTACCATCTGTCAGGGGACTATAGTCATTTGTCATTATTACTTATTCACACAAGCTATAATGCAGGTTAACACACACACAAATATACACTCTTGCCGGTGCACAAAGCCCATAATACTGCGTAAAAAATATATCGCTAAACAGTCAAATAAAATATTGAAGGGACAGGCCCATTCACAAATCCTGGCGACACCTCCAGTTCTCAGCCTTGGAATATACATCAGTGGTTATGAATTACATCTACTTAACATCTGACACTTGGAATTTTATGTTCTGTTGCATATTTAGATTGCTCTCCTTCATCAAATTGATTTAAGAATATTGTTTGTGTTCAAATGCTTTATTACGAATCATGAAATCTGAGGGAAATATGCTGCACATATTTTAGTCCCTTTTGGTCCTTCATAACAGAATATATATTGTACAAAGCGAGTTCTTCGACCATTACATTTGTGACAGGCAGATTTAGGGCTGGCAATAAATGCTTTGTTGTTTTTATGTGCGTATGAGCATGTACTGTCCTTTTCACACTCACCTGGCCACTTTGAAATATGATGGCACTTGTTAACACTTCTGAATCTTTGCACAAACATTCTGCTTCCACAATCCCTTGCTTTTCGTACCAAATTGTTCTCCCAACTCACATATCTGTGTGGTGTCTGCACTGTCGAAAGAGCTTTAGCATGCAGCGCTAGTGCCAACACTGCAAATATTCTCCTGCTGTGTGATGCTGCTCTGCATGGCTGAATAAGTTAGCATTTACTGCTATGCCAAATTATGCTATTTTTTCAATCGCTCTCAAGCATGCAGGACTTTATTCGACCTACAGCAGCGAGCAAAGTCCAGCAGTGAAACCCTTTGCTCTAAAAGTCTCTTTTCTTGGCCTAGATAAATAATTCTAGCCTTTTTCCGTCTCCTACAGCTAACCTGTTTATATTCATGACACTATGCTTAGCATAGCGAGGGAGTGATTCCATGCTTGCATTATGTAACAAACTGGTCATTACCAGCGAATGCTCCGGCCTTGGTTTACTGTCAGGGGGTTCGAGGAGCGTGTCTGGGGATCGGAGTAGAGCTCTGTACCTGCTGATTAAAGCTGATTGGCTCAGAGAGGTCATGCTGCTTTGGATGATTGCTCAGGGTCGACGGCTTTTGCTGCCACTCAGCAATGCTTCAATTCAACAGATTGGAATCAAAAGGAAATATAGAGAATGTGGAAACGTGTCATTACCAATCAAGTTAATGTTTCAGCAGGGAATTCGATTGTAACAATGAGCTCAAACAATACATTTTTCTTATATTTAAGGTACATGAAGACGTGTAGCAAGTGTATGACCAGTGTGTGACTCTCTGACTTAAAATATCCTATAGAAAATGCACATAAAGATATGTGTCCTTCAGTATGTGGAGGAATTAAGGCAGTAAGGCATATCTGAATCCAATTTTTGCTTCACATGCTGTGCTTATCTTCTCTGTTTTTAAAGTAACATAATGCACTCTTTGCTGAACATGATATCCCACAATTCTTTGTGTGCAGTTCATCAAAATAAAATAAAAATGGTGTCAAAATGAGAAAATAAAGTACCTCTATTTATTTTCAACTTATTTTGAAACAAAATAGTCCAGTAAATTTCAATGTTTCTAAAGCTTCCTTCAGTTTCATCCTTCACTTAGTCTATTAGGCTTTCAAGATGGCACCTTCATACAAAAATGTTAATGTTGGGTAGTGTTGGGTAGTGAGACATCAGTGCTACTGCCTGAGGCACAGATCCACACATAATCATGCCTTTAAAGTTTTGTTACTGAATTAATTATCACCTCTGTTGCTGTGGTCAATAGCTAATAATGACAGATCTTCCCATGAGCTTAATAAGTTAACATTCCCTGAACAGGCTGTGAAATACAGTACCTGAGGGAAGCCACACAGTGTGCCCGCCCTCCTGAGAACGGTAAATCTCTTTCACCTCCATGTTCAAATGTTTATCCAGGACAAACATTAAAGCTTTGTAAATTTGATTCATCAGAGACAGATAATGGAATCAGACATAGAAATTGTCTGTGGCTTTGTGGGTTATTACCATAGATTACTCTGATATTTGTTTGCCCATAGCAATGCAGCTTGCTAATGATCCACGTGCATTACAAGAACCAAAGTCATTTGATCCAGGCCTTTTAATTAACCCGCACATCCTGTGTGTGTGTGTGTGTGTGTGTGTGTACAAGTGCAGATTATTTCACAGATTTAATCAAATCAAGTGCAACACAAACAGTTACCGATACATGTTTTGATCACATGCAACAGCACAGCAGCAGCATCTGGACTCTGACACTTTCACCACATCAATACTCTAGTGTGTAGCTCTTATACTGCACAGTCTCTTAGTACCGCATGTGAGATATTTCCTCAGGGGCCCCATTGGCTGCCTCTGTGCCTGGGGCCCCACTTGCTGTTTGCATGTCAGATAAGAAGAGGGGAATACAAAGAAAAAGTCCCCTGAGCCAGTGTGAACTAGAAAAAGTGAAGTGCTTAAGACTGTAGAAAGAAAATTTAAAATTTCAGAAAAACTCACTGTGTGTGTTATTGCTTATCTGGGTGTTTATTTGTCCATGGACACTTTTGGCCCATGAACTACAAGTATTTTTTCACACAATAAACACTAAAATATATGCATAAATGCACAGTAAAGCTTCTAAGATCTTTAAATAACGAAAGGAAAATCGAATTAAAAATCGACCCCAGTGACACAAAGGTGACCATAGCTGAATACAGTCCTGGACACACACACACACACACACACACACACACACACTCCATATCTGCCATCATACAACTTCATTAAGGTAATCTTGAAGCACGGCTATGGCTCCATTATTTCTCTCACTGCTGAAACAGATGGTCACTGTCTGTCTGTGTTGTTTATTTAAACGGTTATTTGTTGATTTAACTTAACAGGTTATTCTCTCACATAACTAAATTTTATGTAATTAAAAGGTCTGTCTTCATGCGTTTCTTGATGGGATGTTATTTTTTCGTAATGGGTGAAGAATGGGGATTATGATATCACTTATGATCATAATTGTCTGGATATGGCTGCTTTAGTCGGTTATGACAGTCCCCACCCTGACACAGCCTCAGGGTACAGCTGTCTGGAGCCACTTTAAGCCTTTCTCTTATTGTGTCTGTGTGTGCTTGTCTTTACAAACATGTTCTTTGGTACTGTGCTACTATAATAAATAACATGATATATGGCACATCTTGCATTCATTCGGTGTGTTTCTATGCCTTGCATATTATTGCTGTGATGTTTGGAATCTACAGGAGAAGATATTTTAGTAAGTACAGGCTGAAAATAATAAATAAATTTCTGTTTTCCAGGATAAAAATGTTGAATTTTAATATTATTTGAATATTTTTAGCTGAGGGATTACAGTATATCTGCTTAATTTCCTGTGCCATTACTGTATTTTTGATGGGACTAAAGATATTGGCAGGGCAAGTACAAAGAATCTACCAGTCTAGCAGAAATAAACATCCTTATTGTGATATAATGACACTGTACTTCAATGTACTTCAAAGTATACATAGTGTGCCATCATGATAATAAGATGGAAGCTCATAACAGCACTCTAGCTATAGTACAGTGTTATTTGTTGTTAGCAGTATACAGTACTTCAGTGCAGAGTGAAGCTGAACACTCTGATCCCTGCAAAGGGAACACAGATAAATTATAAAGCCCTCAAAACAGTATGATTCTGTCAAAAGCACAGCACTTTTTATTATTCCCAACCAGCATCCCACCATCACCCTCTTCTGCTTTCAAGTTGCAAATTAGGCCCTATTCTGCATCTTTCCACTGTGTTTAAGCCTAAGTTTTCCATACTTTCCTATCTGTCATGGTTTGGAGGTATAAAAGTGATGTTCTGATATTGAGCTTTTAAAGCCAGTTTGAGTCTGCTTTGATCTCCTCTGCTAATATGAGTGTTTTATTGTTTCTGTCAGCATCATCAAAGTAATAGCATCAATAAAGCTGCAGGCTTCATTTTCCCCTCTCTGTATTTGTTTGTTCTTTTTATCATTTTATTACTACTTGTGTCAACGATCTGAGCCCTTAACAACAAACTGGGTTTGACACAAACAGGGCGGAGCTTCCACCCAGCAGAGTGCTGGTAAAGACACTGGGACTGTGTTTTGGGGTTAAAGTGATCCAGTTTCTGCTGATTCATTGAGTGTGAATGTAATTGGATGTCGTTGTGAGAAATTAGGTTAGAATTCATCAAACTAAATACGGAGAGAGATCTGCACTTAATGAAAGCACAGCAATTGCACCACAGTTTAGAGGGTTTAATTGAAGCAGAGATTAATTTATTAAGGTATTGAAGTCATTTTAAACCTTTATGCCTCTGCCTCTCACAAATAAGGGTGAAAAGAGGAGAGATATTGCCAGCCAGAAGATGGGGGTGAGCGAGATACCATTAAACAGCTGTTAAATAGATTAGTCTGAAGCCTTCAATAATTTCATACACATATCTGCAGCCGTGCATGGAAGGGCAACAACAGACAGAAACACACACATGCAATAATTAAGCACCTCCTGGTTGAGTATTGGCTGACTGACAAAGGGGTTTTTAATTCCAACCCAACAACATGCTGTGTTCATTCAGGTAGACGATCCCTGAGGACATCAGCTTAAAACACATACTGAAGCGTTCTACTTATACATTTAAAAAGAAATTAAATTGCAAAGTAATGGCTTTATTCCAGCTGTTTGGTGTAATATGGTTCGTCCTTGATAAAGTTACACAACCATTAACAGGTATGGTCAAATAAAGGGAGTCATTATTGGTATTGGCATGATGGATTTACAGTATTTAAGCCAGTCACTCATTTTCGCTATTCAAAAATAGTTTTCTTGCATTCATTAACCTTAGCATGTTTTTACTATGCAAACTGAAAATTAAAAAATAAAAATACTAGATTTAAATATGCTAGACTGAGCACAACAATTACTTCTATTTTGCTTTCCCCGTAGGAAAACAATCTTGTTAATATCTCGAATTTCTTCTACCAAGAAGTGAAATTACAATGATAGTAAATGGAGAGTTTTGCTGAAGAATCCTGTTTTTCAGATATTCCTCTTGAGAGAGACACTGGTACAGTCACGTGTCTCTGTTTCTTAAACTTAATTTACCAATATACCAATGTTTGATGTCAAAAATCTGATAATTAGTGTTAACTCAAACATTTCTCATCACACGTTTCTAAGACTAAATTCATTTTCTAGCTCTGCACTTTCACTATATATCAACAATTCTAATTTGTGTGCATGTCTAAATCTCTTAATGAGAAAACCTAATACATAAAGCGTAATCTAGAACATTATTTCATTAGCTGTGAAGGAGAAATACAATTTTTCCTTTGGGTCCCTCTGTAGGACAGGATTTACAATATATAAAGACAACGGGTAACTGTCAGAGGACAGGAAATGGATAGATGGAATATAGATGCTGGTTTAAGCCTTAGACGTTCCATTAGTGTAACTGTTACTTATGCCTAATATATCATAATCTGTCACATTCAGTCCAATCTCCCTGTTTCATGCCTCATTCATTCCTGCCCGGCCTGTAAAATGAATCTTGCAATACTCATGGGATCAAAACATGACCTCAATGCAGCACCTCAATGCAGCTGGTTCTGACACATGCACACACTGCCGATCTCAAAGTCTGTCCCTTTAACCTTCATAGGTCACATCATTAATTTTTTTAATCACTTTATTTTTTTCCCTAAGGATCAATGGTAAAGTTAAAGTTATTTGTACATACATAATTTATAGTTTTACATGACCATTTTTCACCGTCTGTTTAACCATTTGAATTAAACAGTGATTGTTGTTACTTTACCTTTAAAACATCTATATTGGCAACTCTATACGTGTAAAATAAGTAACAGCGCTTACAGATTGCAGGTTTGCTGTTGTGTACAATAAAGTTTGTATTACCCAGTACTGTAATAGCAGTTCCTAGGCCTATTGGTAAGCCTATTTACTAACATGCACACTTGATCGTGCAATTATGTTTAATATCAGAAAATTGTGGTGTTTAGAACAAGCACTAGTTGAGTCTTTATAGGCTTTAAAAGCAAAGTTTGAGTTTTGAAAGTTTAAATGTTTTAAAAGTGTATGTGTATAAAATGTTTTATTTGAAAGATAAAGTAAAATGTGACTTTTATTGATGTGACACCTTTTACATTTTCTTAGCTAGCCATTATTCTCCACTAGCCGAGTCCATGCTGTGAGTAATTTCATTTTAATATCATTTTATTAGAATGCTTAAAGTTTTATGAATGCATTCACCGTGAATATGGGGCTCTGTGTAAGTAATTAAACTCAAGGTAATTATCTCATCTATGAAATTTGGTCCATTAAGAAAATGCTAAAGGCTTCACACACACACACAGACTTTTGCTTGTTATCTCAGCTGAAGGGAAAAAAGAGCAAAAGACTTTTTCTTGCTTAGAGATTACTTGGTTTAATACTTAACCTTGTGTTGTACAAAATCAACCTTCAAATCTTTTTTAAACTTACCTCCTACACCATCTCCTAGTTTTGTGATTCTCTCTCTCTTTCTCTCGTTTGATGGGGCCCTTGAGTAATCAGAGCTCTTGCTCAGTGTCTGCACACATAAGAAGCTGTACCGAGTGACCTGACTGTTTCCTCTGCGCTTATAAAATCATTCAGTTTACCTCTCTATATTTCTCTAACATCTAACATGCCTCTTACTCTCAGGAGATGAGGGCCACATACAGCCCAACATTTTCCCCTTTTATCTTGCTCCCATCTTTCCAAACTTTATTCTTCATTCATATTTTTTCTGTAAAGAATATCTAAGCTTGAAGCAGAAACATTATAGTGTTCCTCTCTAAGCGGTGAGGCTGTGTTTCTGTCACAATGGCTGTACAGGCAGTATTTCTCTAGATGTATTCAATAATCCACCCTGGAGAGTGTATATGTATTTTTGATAAAGTATTCTTGTTAAAAACATCATCTGCTTATTTGTTTGAGAGGACCCCAGAGCCAGAGTTTCCTTGGCATCTCTCTCTCTCTCTCTCTCTCTCTCTCTCTCTCAAATGCATATACCCTACTCAGTTCCCCCTGGGGTGCACAGAAATTATGATAACTGTCGTTGTTTACTTAATATTCCTCACATTATTGAGCTGTCCTTCTCAGAGCATCTGCTTTTACAAAGCTACAAAGATCTTAGAGGCTGGATAAAGCTTTGCTGGGAACACAATGCCTGCCAAAAGATTAATACTTTAATTCAAAGACTTTAATTCAAGAAGATGCTTTGTCTAACAGAAGTATTACATTACTGGCCAATCAGTTTCCTTTGTTACTGTGGATTCTGCGCAGTATTAAAGCTGCACTAATTTCTTTGGAGCAATTGTGTAGCTAGAATGCTTTATTAGAATTTCAGTTAAAGCTGCCAACCTATTATTGTTGACAAGAAATGCTGATTAAACAAATAATCCAATATTTCAAACGTGAAATTATTTTTGTGGCAGGCACATAAATCACTATCATCATATTTATTAATATTCAATCCATATATTGTTAGATATTATTACGATGCCTTTCTTATATCATCTGTTTATATTGACATTTAAGTAGATTTAAAACCAGTATATTTAAAAGCAAACAACACTCAGAGACACTGGATTCTGTTGTATTCTGTTTTACTCTGTTTATTCTGTGATTGTGAATGCTGGAAGATGCCCTTTGTGAACTTGAGTCCTTCTGTGCTGTGTGCTCTGGGTAAGAGTGGTTTGGTGAGACACTTTGCCTGTAGTGGCACTTCGATCTGCGCTGACTGTTAACGTTTTTCTGCTACTGTAAAAGGAAAACTCCTTACTACAAAATGTACAGCCTGTATGGATTGGGAGGCATGAAAAATGCTTTTTTTACTTTCTATTTGTTGTATAATTACTGATTTAAACAGTCCTACTTTATACAGTCCTACTTTCTGAGTGGCTTCTGTGTTGACAATCAAAAAACTGACATCTCATTTTTGCTGTGAGAGATTCAGCTCACTATCATGTCATGTTTCCCTGACACCCATTCTGAAGTGCAGGCCTGACACGCTTGCCCTGTTCCACGAGCGCTGGAGTGACTCCCTGTCGAGCGAGTACCGCAGGCCATCGGTCACCTGCTATCACACAAGGTCATTTAAAAGATTAAAGTATTATTAAAGCAAGTTCTCCCATTGGAGAACAAGACCCATCAATGTCACGCTGTGTGCTGTGAGTTCATGGAAGGGAGAAGCTTTTGAAAAAGAGGCTTTTCTTACTCTGGATCGCTAGGGAAATGAATGCATAAACATCTCTATATCCAAAAAGACTGAGAGAGAGACAAGACAGAGAGTTCTTAGTGTAGTTACTGTGTGTGTTTTACTGCAGATATGTGTATCACAGCCGGTTTATCACACAATAAACTGTGAGAGAGATAGAAGGAGATTGGACAATCTGTTTTGTTTGTTGCAATGGACAAACGGTGTGTAACATCAGCAGTCTGTGCTGTTACTGTGCAAAAGTCCAAATCAGTGCTCACATGGATTGAGTGAGTGTGTGTGTGTGTATGCGTGTGTGTATGCGTGTGTGAGTGTGTATGTGAGTGAATGTGTGTGTGTGTGTGTAAAATATAAACATCTGTGCAGAGTGAGAAATGAAAGCATGCATATCTTCCTTGCCAGATTCATGCCTGTGTCACCAACATTGCAAAAATAGTCATGTTCACTCACTCATGGTTTCTGTCAGCCTCCGGGCAACACTAGAGTAGGTTTAAAGCTGTTCACAAGATTGTAGTTTATATTGGAAGATTTTTAATGAAATCTTAGCAGTTCAGAAGTCCAAAGCTCCAGAGCAGTTCACTTATAACCTGCTTCATTATATAAAGTGCTCTGGGTTCACTTAATTTTTTACTTTTATGCAATTTAAATAGAAATGGCTGTTACGGTTTGCTATATGAAGAAATTACACTCGACTGGGTAGTTTTTTATTTTGCTGTCACCATGTAGAACAAACGAGGTCATGTAAAAAGCACCCAAAAATTCTGCTTTTTATTTACTCATTGCATGTTACACTTGTGACGTTATTAGATACAGCCATGCCATGATGAGAAAATGTAACGCTGTTCTATTAAAATAACGTAATTAAAAACACCAACATTTTTGAGCAAAAAAAAATAAAAGTCATGAGGGTGAGTAAATCATGACAGAATTCCCCTAGATGGCTGAACTATCCCTTTAAAATCAGTCTCAAACTGTCATGGTGTGTAAATGAGTTTCTACCTGAAGATTTGTGGCACACACACCATCCCATTATGCTCACACCCATGCCCAGATAATGTGTGCTTAGGAAGAACACCCATTTCACTTAAGTACCTGCAGTACAGGTAAGAGTACTGGAGCATGTCCACTCGGTCTCAGTGTCCACAACCAGTGATCAGACCACAGATATCAGAGATGCTCTGAAAGACTCCCATCCGTCAAACTGGTGCAGTGTGAATAAGCCTGCAGCAGCACCTGATAGGCCTGCCCCACAGCAGTGATACTTTTTAGCCAAACAATAAATCAGCCTATAAAAACTGTAAACCTGCTTTTTTGCGAAGATAAGGATAATGAATCTAGAAGTCACAGTCAGTTAGGGAGCTCTTGGGTCCTATAAATAGGCAATAAATTGAGAGAGACTCTACTTACTGTCAGACCAACAGAGCACAGACGGATCTTCACTAAATACAAAGCACAATGACCTCAGTCTTGCTTTAGAAAAGTGTGAATAAAAAGAAATGGTTGCCATTAAAAGTGTTTGCCGGGTCACCGTACGCGGGGATCAAAGTATACTTACTTCATCTGGCGAGAGTTATTTGCTTTGTGGTTTAGTCTTAATTAGTTTTAATACAATATATAATTTGTGTAAGTATGCTAGCACAAAATTAGTAGCTGAGTGACCTGTCAAGTTTCATTCATCTGTTAATTTGACCAATAAATCATAACACAATTATTGTGCCTATAGAGGAGAGAAAATGTTTCATAATACATAATACTTAAAGGAAGTGTTTAAAGCAATGACAATTCTATTATTATTTTACTGCTGTTAAACAATTCAGTTACTGCAACTGTAATAAAAGACCACATGCTAATCTTCACATTTCTTTATATACATTGCAATAGTCTCATATGTTTCACCTCATCCATGGTGGACACCTATTTGAATAAATTAACTTTAAATGTATAGTTATTTAACGTGATTTATCAAATTATCCTGTGTATTTTGGTACTATCACACTACAAAAATTGTATGATGCTTGTGGATTAAATATTCAATCCAATCAGGGGTCTTTTACTTGGAAAAGATACCGGCATTTTCTCTCCTCAGCCTGAAACCTTGTTCTCTCTCACCCTGCTACTGACGCTTCTCTCCCATGTTAATGTGGGAAGAGATATGGACGCAGTGACACGGTCACAGATTTAATTAGAGGAGAGTGGAGCGGAGACAACACAGTCAGTGATAATATGGATATCAGACATTTTAGTCAGAAAAAATGTGTGGCAGAGAAAAAGCATGAAACGAACGAATAAAACGATCTTTGGAAACCTGACACTGAGAGTTCAGCTGTATCAGGATAACTAGGTTTATGATGTGGTAGGTTAACATGTGGTGTCATTTTAAAAAAGTGACATGAGAAGATAAAAAGAGCTTGCTGGAACCTGTTAGCACAATAGCCGCATTAAAGTGATGTCCGGGGTTCAATACCAGTTAAGCTCCAACCAGCAGCATTTGTGGCATAAGGACAATTAACACAGAACACAACTTTATCTTGTTCAGATACAATGGGCACAATGAAAGTTAGCAGTGCTTTACACATCAAGAGTATAAAGGGAAGCTTGTATTCTTGTTAAATGTTCTTTTTTTTAAAAATCATACCTTTAGGGGTCAGACTATTGTTCTAGGCAGATGTAAGTAATTACTGTACCTGGCAGTTTTTTTGTATGTTAATGGTCCTGCGTTGTATTATTTGAAATTGTATGTACAGTATTTCAAGTGTGTAATTTTTATTACAAATTTAGCTTTAATGAATTAAACAGCATAGTGACTGGAGAGGTTCACTATAGTCATCTCTATTTGCATATGCAAAGCATTTATACACGCTAATCAAAGCATTGCAGTTTAGATATCGGAGAGAGGTTTGCTAGCATAGGAACTGGAACTGGCCGGACTGACCAAAGAAAAACAGAAGTGCAATAAAATCCAGATGAATGGTTATATTGCTATAATGCTGAATTAGCTTCATTAGGACACCCGTACACTGTACACTGTGTGGATACACTGTACCATTAACTGTGAAATGAGGCAAAATATGATAAGAACAAAATGTCTAAACGGCATAGTTTTAGCAGCTATAATGAAGAGCGTATCATGGGGAATACTGGGTTTTATGTTAATTAATCAGTGGAATAAACACCTCGCTCTCAAGTGCACCGACACTGCTCAGCAGATGCTCATTCCGTTCTGCTCCTAATGAATCCAGCAGAAAAAGTGATAAGAAATGTAGTTCCAGAGCCTGTAATTAAGATCTCAAATAAGCACATTCATAGAAATCTTCAGATCTGGTTCTTCTCCATTCCACACCATGCAGATAATGAACAATTGTTTTTTTAATTTTGTATGAGGAATTACACTAAAGTTCTTTATAAATTGGGAGTTGCTAATGCAAGTTAATGGTAATTAAAATTAGAATTAGTATAAAATTCAATTTTTTTTCTTCTGTGGTCCATAAGAGATGATTCACAGAATGTTGTTCTTTGCACACAACAAAAGCATATTGTGAAAAGAGAAAAATAAAAGTATAATACATTCTTTAGGAAATCTAGGCCCATTCTTTAGGAAATCTAGGCCAGCAGAGAAATGCATTAGGGAGATGTATTGAATATCTATAATAGAAAAAGCACAGGCTACAAATATACTAAGTGTAATGCAATGGTCCAATAATCCACAGTTCAAGATGTGCATTTGCAAAACACAATACAAAAAAATGTAAATCTAAGAAAAACACCAAAAAAGGCTGCAAAAATTGTAGACTGTAGTCTGTCCCAAAAAGTCACAAATGAGAGACTTGATTTCCTAAGTAGAATTCAAATGCAGAAAACAGGTTTCACTTCAATTCCCAGTTTCCCACAGTATCTTTAGGGTTACCAGGCAGAATTCATAATGCAGAGAGGCACCGCAATTCATAAATGCTGCAGCATGCTGAACATATTCTAAACATGTGCGTTGCTAGTCTTGGTTCTTAGGCTTCCCATGAGAGGCTGAAGTATAGTATAAAATATTAGAAGAAAAACATCCTCCAAGCTGTGACTGACATTATTTTCTCTGAATGTCAAAACATACATTTACATGCTTATTGTCATAAGCAATGTTATCTTCTTTTGCAGCAATACCAATGAAACCACTTGAATTTAAATTATGTGCCTGTGTGTGAGACAGAGAAAAGTGATGGGGAGAATCAGGAAGTCACTTTACCCTGGATGATTCTTTGATATTTAAATTCTTCCATTGGGTGGAGAATCTGATGTGACTGTGAGACAGATGCAGAAAAAACATGGAGGGACCCTGACAGACATGCAGAAAGAGAGAGACACAAAAGTGGACAGATGCACAATGGAAGACAAGCAGACTGATAAACAGGTAGAAGAGAACAGAAAGTCGTACCTCTGTTTAGGAAACTGTATCTGTTTGGCAGGCTTAGAAACAACACATGCCTTAGTTCACAGCTGTACCTGTGTCATGTGTCTACAGTGTGTTGAAACACTATCACCTTATTTCACTCCAGATGGAATATTCATGCCTTCTGGTTCTCAGATGCATACATGTATGTTCAGATATGTTCAGTTTGAATTTATGTCTATTTCTGCATGCTTATAATCAAAGATGTACCACCAAATGTGCAGTTTTGTACAGAGTTCCTATTTATGATGCGATGCTGAGCCACAGCTGTAAACGTGTGTAGACAGGCTATCTCATTAAAAAGGGCCATCTTGTAGCTGTAGGCATTTTTTTTAAATACCACATATAAAATAGCTACCTGCTACCAGACAGGTATCAGCGAAATAAGTGGCCTGAGACATCACACCTGTCTCTGTGAACCAAGCAGGTCTATAATACTGTACCTGGAGAAAGCCATCCTTTAACATCCCCATTCATCTCAGTGGCAGCTCTACAGCTGGTACAGAACCCTTTAAGTATGTGATTTGAAATTTGCTCATGGGTAGGTTTAACTGATGCCAAGTGACCCATCCCTCTGTAACCACAAGAAAATGACAGGAAATGCCGATGGCCCTTGAGAAACGTACAGTGTCCAAACCCCTTTACTACACTGAGCTGCTATACTGAGCTGTGATATCAAAAACAGGAGACCCATATCCATAGAGAGAATAATCGGTCCTGTGCTAAATAAGCGGTATTAAGCGGTGCAGTTTGCAACACTTTTTAAACTTCTCTGTCCCATTTAAAAGTAGTTAATGACCACAAAAACTTTCCCTCCAAATCACCCTCTTTTCTTTCTAATTGTTCACAAGTCCACTAACAGTCTATTCTAAAAGCCATTCTTCATTAACAGGCAGAGGCACGGATCTCTGTAGAGGGAAGCATACATACTGTGTAATGAAGTAACCTGTTAAATCCCCAAAGGCAGTGTGCTGTTTCCTGTGCCTGTGCAAAGACTGCTGCAAGTCCCCCATTGGCCAACAGCAAAAACAACACCATAAAAGCCTTATTGTGCTGGGGTAAACAGCAAGGACCTCAGTCAACCAACTTCAACAGAAAGATCCTAGCATTACTGTTATGGTTCTCCATCTCACCAGACAGCAGTATCCATCATAAACAGCTTAGACAAGCATTAAAATTCATGTTGGTGTAAGATGATTTCATCAAGAGGGATCTTGCTTGTCTTGAAGAGCTATAGTGCTTAAGGGACCAGGAATCTGTTGTGCTTTTGAATGAGCAACTAAACAAATCTTGAATCAATGCCCAGATCTCAAAGTCTCTTATGATCTTTAAGGTTTTGCCACTCCAGGAAGAGAAGCTCTTGACAGAGAGTCAAAGGCAAGTGGACAACATATATTCAAGAGCCACAAGACTGAAACTCCAGACTGTGATGGTATAAAAACCAAGGAATTGTGTGTTGATGACAGACAAAAGCTAAAGTTTTGGAAGCTGTATTTAAACGTAATAATGAATTTCCTCAATTCTATGTGTATATAAAATAGGGGTCACTCCTAAACTGTAAACATTTGTTTATATATTGATAATCATACCACAGTTTTACAATCCCATACCTTTCATTGTAAGTAGTTAATGGAGGAGTTTGACTCTCCTTTTAATCTGTTAATTCAGCTTTTTCTTTACCACTATTTATCATAGAAACTAGGGATGTAACAATATTAAAAATTGATCTGAAAAACTGCATTACATTAACCACTGTACATACTGTGGTGCTCTCATTAGAAAGACGTGTGTATAGTATAATAATGTATGGTATGTCATAGCCTATGGCTGTTTACTGGAAGGTTTATAAGGCATTGTTCTTTGTAAAACTCCTTTGAAAACATATGTATTACAGGAACACTATATAAAAACTTTGACTTTGCTCTGAGTGAAGTATCTACTCCTAAAAATGCAGAATAGTTATTAATGTCTTCAAAGAATCCCTCCTACACTCAATTTGCTGTCCTTGATATGTTTACCTTGATATATTATTACACTACTAAAATACACTATCATCATTAGAATTTGATTTTAAGATCTGTGTTCTGTAGTTGACACAGTCCAATACACACCTTCAGATGTGCACTAGGCAAGATCTTTCTTGGCTGGTTTAACATGCTTACCTGACCTGGATTTGTTGCCATGGTGAAAGCCATTTACAATACAGCAGACTTGTTCATTGGACGCTTCTGCTAATGGATCTAGAACTATGTCACAATACATAGTTCTCGAGCCAATGAGATGCTAAAACTGCTACTAATCAGTTAAACAGCAATGAATGAAGTGTCAGCCCCACTGTATTGTTTTCCTGATTTTTGTTTTCCTCTGCACCATTATTATCTTCAAACAAATGATAAACAAAAATATGCTTGATATGATTGATTTTAAAAAGAGGTCATGCATCCAACTAAAAGACTCCACAGTTTAAAATGGTTAGAAGAACCATCAGTAAACACACACAGAGCGTACACAGAGCAGGCACAGAGCGTAATCCATAACATTATGACTCCTGTGTCAGCATCCTGCCTCTCAGTATTTCAGCACGCAGGGGTCCTGTCAGACGACATCATCATTACTAGACTGTCAAACTACATCATCACAAGAAGACTGTCACTTTTTTCTTCTTTGTCAATCTAAAACCTCTGCTGGCTTTTGTCCCATGCTGTTTTCACAGTAGTGAAGATTGTTGTAATGAACACAGAGCGTTTGAAGGACACTCCTCAGTTCTGACTAAAAAAGAGGAGTTTTACCGAGGCCCAGTGTTTCTCTGTGGCTGCTAATTGATGGAAATTTAATTGATCTTTAATCTGCACAGCTAGTTCATCTGCTAGCTGAGCACAGATTCAAACAGTGTGAGGGAAGGAGAAAAGAGAGCAGGAAGACAGAGAGAAGGAAACAAAGGGAGCCCAAATAGACTCCCGTTAGCCAGCTGGCCCAAGAACTCTCTTAGCTAGACACTGACCTGTCCTAAATTTAAACTACTGATTAACTAAACACTAATCAATTGATCAAACATTACCCAATATCATCAGATGTATTAATTAATAAACAAAAACATTATTAATGTCTAGACAAAGTGAACTAAACACCACAGGTCTACAAAAAACAGACATGGTTTTTAAGCAATAGGGGGCTGTCTGAAAGATGAGAGGACACCAATAAGCCCTTCTCATGACCCAATGGGCTACACTCTTTCTCAGAGGTGGAGTGAAAAAGAATCATGTCTCTTTTGAGTCTACCTGCAATCCCCACAAAGTGATCTACAGACCCAGGCAGTGCCCAGGCAGACATTCAGACAGGAGCTGAGCTTTTTCAGTGAGAATGCCTCAGAATAAGTGCACTGGGCTCCCTTGAGATCTGAGTGTGCATGTTCTTCACCCAGGCAAACAGCACAGAGTTTGTATGTGTCCTTAGGAGTCAGTAACCTATGATACAGAGGCATGCGCTTTCTGAAGCTTTTTGCAGCAGGGTCCATTAGGGCTTTAACATGAGAACAACAGACAAACAGATCCTGAAGCCAAAAAGCTGTTGACACTCTACAGGTGTTCTGATATACTAATGCACATCAAACACTGCCATGAAATTCACACACCGGTCACACAGAAGGCATTCCCTGTAACTGAGTCAAGTTTCTGTTAAAAAAGAAACAACACTGATTTCCAATGTCAGCTTACTTTAATGGTGCATATTTATTTATTCATTTCACAAAGAAGTGTGAAATAAATGTGACCTTATTGTTACTTTAAGCATTCTGGCATCTCTTGGGCCTTTACTGTATGATTTAGCATTACAGGCTGGATACACTGTGGCATATGTCCCCAGAGCAGAACTAGAATTTTCATTGGATTTGGATATGGGTGGTTTGTGAGATGTAGTCTTTGCAATATTTCAACATCTAGTTTTTACAATATTTTAATGTTTTTTAATGTTTAATGTTTTGATTGAGGCCATTTGGATCATGGAAAATTACCTTATTTGTAGTGTCTTTACTACTTGGCACAGAGACAGCTATTAATTTTAGCTCTTATTATAAATTAACCCATATAAACTTCACACATAAACATTAACTGTATTCAAATTGTTTTTGCAAACTTGATATTTATGCTAATGAAAATATTTTCATAGTTTTGTCATTGTAAAATGTAATTATAATAATCTTGATAGTAACCACTAAGACAAACCCTAGCTAATAAGAAATTTTCATAATGCCATGAAGTAGCCATGAAGAAGGACCCCAAAAAACCAACCAAAAACCTGTTTAGGTAAAGTTGAAACTAATATGCATTTTCTTCTACAAATATGTCAAATTTATAAAACCTCCCCTAACTAACAAACATGGCCAGCTAAAAGTAGCAACCAGCTACAGTATGTGTCAGTGTGTAATAGCCTGAGGGACAGTGGACAGCACAACAGCAGCATTTCAATAGACATCATCAATATTGAACATGTATCACATTAATGCGTGATTTATTACCTCAGCTAGTGACTTTTGTATTTACCTTGTTCTTTATGTAAATTAATTCTCATTGAATTTTATTTGGCAATATTGCATGTTTTCTGACAATATGTCTATAAAGCTTTAGGCTGATAGAACTAGCAAAGAATAGGTAAAGGTAAAAAGAGACATGGAATAAGATGTTTCCTCAGACCAATGGTTGGATGGATTGGTAGAGGGCCAGAACTAATTGATATATAAAAGAAAGCATTGACAAACCTGTTGGATCATTAACATTTAAATGGAAATCATTACATGAAAAAATCACTCAAAGCTATGTCTAAATACCCACTTTCCTAGACACAAATACATCTAATTAGTTTGTCATTATTGATCTGTGTGGTATTTAACTATTCCCCTCAGGAAGCACACGCTGGGGAACCCACACAAATCTTTTAGACATATGCATATTTGTTTGTTTATCATTCAGTATCATTCATGAATTCCAGCATCTTCGTGGATGCAGTAATGAAAAATATTAGGGCGTCTCATTACAAGCATGTGTTAAAGAAAGATGAAGGTTGAAACACAGCCCTGTGGACGTTTACAGAGGCTTTTAAAGCATGTCTGTTGGTCCCTCTGAAACAAATTACAGCATAATCCTTCCTCAAACATTTTATGTGCGTCATTGTGCTTGTGTAGATTTAGTTTTCAGCAGGTCTTGATGTTGCACATAGTTAATCAAATTTTCTTTTCATTGGTTCCTGAGAGATGAGAAATCATGATGCCCACCTCCAAATCTACCCACAAGGCACCACTGCCAAACACATTTTTTTTTAAATATTTGTGCAATGCATGTGAGAGCCAGTAGACCATTACTGTTCTGTTGAGTGGGCAAATCCCAATGGGTCTAGGAAATGTAGTCATTTTTCATGTGTCACCAACAGGAAGTCAGTCGATAAATATGTGCATCTGTTATTTTAGCCCATGGGAGCAATGTGCATGAAGTTCAGTTCCACAGGAGAAGTTTATAGGACATTACAAAAATTAGTTTACTAAATGCACTAATACACAGTAGCAATAGACAGGCGATTGATTTAACCAATATTTGTTACTAAGTAGTTTTTTAGGTTAACTGATACATGGAGTTATCTATAAAATATGACTTTAAAAAACTCTTAAATGTCCAAAATGGCAGCAGATTTAACTAGGGCACGTGTGTCAAAACTCTACATAGTGGATCTAATCTACTACATCATTGCACTACAGTTTATACAGTTAATCCACAGTAAAGCCACACACATTTACATGTACATTTGCAGTTGACACATTTATGATCTTTCTTACCAAAGTGATATAGTAAATATCTCAAAGGTCCATCTAATATCTGTTTGCACATGAACCCATATTCATCTTTCTATCTTTATCTCTTCTAGTCTCTGATCCTTTCTTTCTCTCTTTGCTTTTCTCTTTATTTCTCTCTACCTGGTTCTATAGCTCTCTGAGAATAATCGATTGGCAGGACACTCTCAGGAAATGAGATCTGACCCTGTTTGGCACTTACACACATAGAATCATAATGGCTTCTCCTGCAGCAGGCCACCACTTTAAGCGTGTAGCATACATGTTCCAATGTGTATTTGAATGTGCATATAACATTCTTATTGGTGTGTTTATATGTGCTGGAATGTCTTTCTCTCTGCCTGGCATTTTACTGCCAGACTCATGCAGCTCAGACTGGAGATAAATTCAAAAGCCAGCACATCCTTAGTTAAACCGTTTTAAGTATTATCCCCATTTAATTTCCTTCCTTTTCTGCTGGTTAACTCTATGAGCAAAGGCATCATTCAGTTTCTGGGCTTAGAACATGTGTTGAATGGCTTTATGGAAACTATAAGCAGCCCAACACTCTCTGTATTCCCCCTCTGCGTTGCTCTGTCTGAGTGGTTGGTTGGTGCCTAAAGCTCTGTTTGTTGGTGTGACTGGGTCAGAGTATAAAAGATTCAACCTTCTGTTACTCTGACTGCATCTTCAAGATGTTCGAGAAAGTTTTAAAAAAACAATTCATATCACTGCTTGAAAGATTTCATCTGTTTCCACCTGTGGATGAGCAGATTTTTCGCTTCAAAATTAGAAAAATGTCCCAGTTTTTCCTAGTTTACATTATTGGTTTTTGCAAGCACAGAAGCACAACTGAAGGAAGTAAAGAGCTTGACATTGGTGTCTTACTAACCTAACGCAGCAGAAAAATTTTTTCAAATAAGCATCAGATTCCATAGCACCCACAGCTGTGTTGTCTAATTGAATAAAACAGCACATATATAATTAGAACAGACTATTTTATTAACATTTTTCAATACAGAATTAAATATATTTCAGAGCATATTTTCTCTCAACTTCTAATTCACTATTCTGGATAACTGGTTTCTCTCAGTTTGTTGCAATGCATTCTGGGATTCACTTTCTAAAGGATACCTGTAATTCTGTCCTAGAATTTGGTCAAAATAGACATTATAGCAAGTGCCATAATTGCAGCTTACCCTCTGGAACAATGTTTACTCCAGCAACTCATATGATGCCTGTCTAGGTAGGCAGCTCACTAGGTTCTGAAACTGGTCTTATATGAACAAATATACTGAGTACAGTCGTAATACTGCTGCACGGCTGGAACTGTCAATAGTGACAAATAAACTGCAAACTCAGTAACACTTATAGAGAGGCCAGAGTGACAGGGGGCTTTATGTGTATGGACGGGGTGGGCACAGGGATATGGATGTCATGTTGTGACACCTGAAGCTTTATAAACAGCATTAGCAGGAGTAGCTGTCAGACATCTTCAGCTCAGCGATCTCACAGCCCTGATGAAGGATAATCCAGCAGTGTGAGTGTAGCTGCACACCCACACACACACACACAAACACCGATGGCACTTTTGCAAACTGCAGCACTTTTTCGCATGTGTTATGAGAGTGGAGACACAGCGGGATACAAACAACATGGGTTTTACAGCTTATTCTCTATAATGAACCTCCAGAGATAATAAAAACACAATCATGCTCTAATTTGGAGGAAGTGTGTGCATCTGAGGGGAGAGAGACAACAGTGAGATAGAGACAGCAGGAAAGGTACAGTCTAATTTACAAATAATTGTGTACAAGTCAGTCTTATTATAGTTTTGATTTAATTTAGGTTTTGTTTTTATTATATTTTCTATTGTTTTTATACTATATTTTTTTATTGTTTTTTTAAAATAGGTTATTTAAATCATGCAACCTATAGGAAGGTTTTAGTTTAGTTTTATGTCTGTGTTGTGCAGCACAGTTTTAATTTTTTTGTATGTTTACTTTTTATTTTTCCATGGACTGCCAAAGCATAAACTGGTATAATTTAAACATTTCAAAATTCTATGTTATTATTGACTGGAAATGGATGTTAGCTTGTCCATATTCAGAAAAAATTGAAAGTGTGAACTTATTAAATAATCATGATTTCTGTGTCAAAATGTTGATCGTGATAATAGCACCTACTGGCATCAACTCCATCATACGTTAGTTTTACAAACGAGATGACATAAAGTTAAAAAAAAAATTGACATGCATGTTTAAATAATTTATTATAAACACAAAAAACACTGAAGTACCTCACAAAAAGATAAGAATAGTATATTTTGATTTCATAGTGACTTTAAGAAAGACTTTCAAAGACTTCTAAAGTGTTTCACGCCATCGGGAATCACCTGTAGCTGTTATTTGGGATGAGGAGAGGCAGAAAAAAGCAAAGAGATAAGAAAAGATGAGGAACGAAAGGCAGGCCTGAGGGTGAGAAACAAAAAGAGAGATGCGTTTGTTTTTGGATTATGGGATTAGGCTATAATTCCCACTCTCTGAAAACTGAAAACTAAAGTGAGTTACAATCTTCTGCAAGAAAAGAGGAGAGAAAGACAGGCAGACAAATTGAATGACAGCAAGAAAGAAAATAAAAGTTATTCTGCAGTGTCTGAATGTGATAAATCACAGGGAACTTCTAGCTGCAGTTTAATTGCCTGAATGAATGTTCAATGAATGGAAACATGTTATAATGATGAACCTTTTTATACTGTACACTGCTGAACAGACACAGAACAGCCTAGAAAACCTCATTTAAAAAACTATAGCAGTAAATAAGGAGTATCTAAGTCTGTCACAAACATGCTGTCCAAACAGGTAACGGCAAAATGACTCAAGGCACATCACAGAGGAAATGCAGGTTCTGCAACAGTCTGTTTGTTCTGATGTTGACTTTGAGAAAATGGTTTCCTAGAATTTAAAATTCTCACCACTTCTCTTTCACTCACCGTGTCCTCTTTAGTTCTTTTTGCCTGCCATATGTATTTTCTGTGCGGCATTCTGATTGCATCCGTAAACAGTTAATTAGAAAGGAGATCTTTTTGTGAGTCATACATGATGGAACGCACGTCAGGCTCTCAGAAAGCGGTTTGACTGCAAAACTGCAATTCACACTAAATCAGCACAACCATATAATTCAAACACTTTTAGATTGCCATAAGCACTATTTCAGCTCTGCATGCGAATGTGCATTATAGGGACTGTTCATACAGTGTTCATACTGTTCATCTGTAAGCGCAAACTGCTTACAGATTCCGAAATGGAAAATTGATCACACAGATGACTGAGATAACGTCTATCCTCGGATAAACAGTATTATATGAAAATAAATGAAAAATTGTGTTCATAAATTTTCCCTCAAGTTGCAGTGCTCTTTAGGGACCTCGGCTCCTTCATTACAGCTAATGCTATTCACAAACAGAATATGAGACTGCGGTCCAGATGGAGTATCTGCTATCCGAACACCATCTCACATAATAACTCACTTGCATAGTGTAGAACTGTATGATGAATTTTCCATCATTAAATTAGCAGTTAGTGTGTGTATGTGCTCTGAAAGGATGGTTTAAATAGGTGCTTCTGTCCATTAATCTCATAGTGTTCAAATACTAACAATTCTGGGGTTCCCAATATTTGAAAGTAACTTGATGCAGTATTAAAAAAAAGGAAAACACTACAGTAGTAGGTAAAAACATAATCATCTTTACAATCTGTGTTGCTGAAATCATATTACTGTTCTGTTCTTTGAATCTCTTCAACTACTAAACTAGTTATCCTTTATAGTCCACACATAACACAGCCACCATGCACTGTGCAATAATAACGTAAAGTCATTTTTAATAAAATAAAAAGAAATAAAGCACAGCATTACATTTTGACCACTTCACGTTTTGCAAGCTATTGCATGTGCTGCTGGTGGTACAATCAACATAATTCATCACATTTTAGCTGTGGGAACACTTCACTGATGATGATCGATATATATTGACGATCGTAACCTTCAACACAGTCTCATAGTTACACCCAGCAACACAATATATACTGAGGATTTGGTTTACTGTGAAGGGGAAAATCCCATTAGTTTTTTTTTAAAGCTCTAATAAAGTTTGGAAAGTCTGCTGCAAACATACACATATTTAGATGTTATTGCACAGGCATCTCCTGTTGTCTTGAATGGCTTCTGTTCACTGCAGTCTTTATATTAACTTTTATTCAATTGATCAGCATAAAATACACTAGGGAATTTTTTGCTTTACTTGAAGTGCAAAAACCATGACAACTTGTAGGTGTTCTTTAAAGGCGTCCTTCTAAAAATATTCAAAACTATTGGGAGATTGTCTTTAATGTCCCCATAGAAATGAATAGGTAACCATGGTAATTTATTTTCGCCCATGCTAAATCCAGTATATGATGTGCTATGGCTATATTTATGGCGAACAGGATCTATATTAATTGTAACTTCATTTTAGCTATACATGGCTAAATACATATACAGTCCTCTTTTAAATGTACATTTCGAATGTTTGTGAGGTAATGTAGTCTGCAGTGAAGTTGGCAGGCTTGGCAACAGGGCATGCAACTGCCTTTGTGAGCATCCATCTGAATCATAAAATGACAAATGGGATGCTCTGTAGTCTTGTAGACACACAGACAAAGACCACAAATTATCAAGTGTGCCATTTAGGATGGAGCCCTAGAGGGTGAAGAGGCATGAACTCAAACTATTAATTTCTATAAGGAGCAACAGTAAAATCTATCATTATGAGTTTGCTGCTGAGAAAACACGGGTCTTGCAGAAGTGTCACCACAGGACATCTAATGTGCCTGCAATTCAGTGCCAACATCATGACAAATGACAGTGTTCTTCTGTGTTCCTCTGGTGAAATATCACTTTCAGGTATATGCAAAGTAAGGAAAGCATAGTCACAGAATACTTAAAGACACAAATACCATCTTCATCTGCTGAGGCGGCCTGAAGCCAAGAGAGCTTAAACGAATCCACTCATTGTGTGCCACTGTAAGTGTGTAAGAGTAAGTGCATGCTAGGATGTGCTGCAAGAACGTTTTCACTGCTAACCATGATGCTTATGAAAAGAGACGTCTGTTGATGGAGTATGTCAGGAATAGTGGCAGAACTTTACCTTCTCTCTCCCTCTCTCTCTCTCTCTCTCTCTCTCACACTGTCTCTCTCTTTCTCTCTCTCTCTCTCTCTCTCTCACTGTCTCTCTGCCACCCAACTAACTTTTCTTTTTGACACTGTAAAAAAAGCATTATACTGCATAACTGTACATTCATCTAGTCAAATACATATAATTGAAACATTTTGGAATGAAATGATATAGAAACTGTGGTTTCACTGTTTACTATTCACTATTTATGTTTGTGAGTAGTGAAACTGTTCCTCTTGCTCTCCCTCTGTCTCTCACTCATTCTCTCTCTCTCTCGCTCTCTCTGTGCCTCTCCACATCAAGGCATCAAGGTCTGAAATGCAGGTGTCAGCTCAGAAGTTCACCGCCCTGCATCTCTCTAACAGATGGGATTAAATTAAACAACATCTAAACGGCTCAATCACCACTCGTGGCATAAACTTTGCCCTTTCATTGCAAACTAACAACAGACATCCTACATCAGAAACACAAAGGCAGAATAGCTGTTAAACCAGTGCTCTGCATATCAAACGCTGTGACGCTGTGAGATGTAGCTCTCAGCCTCAGTCGATCCTGGAACTTTAAAGAGATACAGTCTTTGTGTTGTCAGACTTCCACATTACAAGGGTTATGCTAAATCAAGCAACTCCTGCATGAGGTGCTGGAGAAAAATCATTGTCGTTAATATGGCTGGAAAAACAAGAGATGCCACCTAGACATACAGATATACAAATTAGCATGCAGAGATACATTTAAGTCTGGGTCGCTGTTGTCCTAACAACAAAAGCCTCTCCAGCTTTGATTTAGGTCCTGGTTTTCAAAGACCTTTACAACAGTTTTTGATGAACTATTAATGCCTTGTTTAATATATTACACAAAGAAAGAGTGACATGGAAGGAGGGGCAGGTGTGGATTAATCTGGGCTCTCATGCAGAGTAATTGGCACCACTGACTGTCTAATAGAATTAGTGCAGCTTGCGTCGTTTCACACACTTCTCAGGCTAATTATGCTGCTTAGCTTAAAAGGTTTCTGACCTCAACTGTGGTCCGGATCACACCTGGGGTGTTTTACAGGACATGAGTCACATGAGTCAGTATGTGTACAATGTTTAACACTTCTACTCACAACTCAGGAAACAAATGGGGGCATATAATAAATAACACCTGAAAGGTTAAGAGTGGTAAAATATGGTTTGCTTTCAGTGGGCAAACCTTTAAGGTATTATACCTTTAACAACAAACCTACCCTGATAAATATTCTGAGGCTGAATTATACCAGACATTACAACTGTAAATGTCTACAGAAAAAAACTGGGCAGCATGTTAAAGACTGAGAATCACAAACACTGCCTGTCCATCCAGTCATTTAAAAAACAAATTGAAAATTGAAATATACAGGAAAACGGAGGGGAAATACAATAAAATAATACAGATGTAGCCGGATTCAAACCTGCATCCCCACAAGCAGCACAGCTCATTTAACATGTCACAGGAACAACCCACTTGGCCACAGCTCAGACACAAACAAACAGCTCTGCATGGTTATTTAAATTTTCAAAATGTCAGTTTTTACACATGTGCATTAGTTAACTCCTGCTGGGACTGATTCTCCTTATGAAATAACATTTAAAAAATAACATGGTAGTTAAATGAGATTTATCACCATTGTAATATGGGTGAAGGACAACATTAACATACAGTACAAAACAAACTCGCTTTTTGTTTGTCTTTACACATATTTGTCTGTCTCTCTCCCAAACACATACACAGGAACTTACTTTTACATCATTGCCAGAGACACAGATCTGCTTCCCTCTCTGTGGGTGTCCACAGAGCAGCAGAAAGATTGCCAGCATCCATATCTGACAGATAGAGACAGAGTGTGAGTGATATTAGTGATAGAGCAACAAACTGACAGAGTGAGTTACATTCAATATTTCTGTTATGCATTTTCATGTTTTAATCCAGAGGGCAGAACATGAGACTGAAGTGACTGAATCACCTGCTGAGCGAAATTATGAACCGACTAACGCAATTAAATATGAATACCATACTGTTCCATACTTTTAAAACACAACTGACAAAAGCAATGTGGGTGAAGATGGAGAGTAAGTCACAGAGAGAGACGTCAAAAAAAAAATTCTGCCTGGGAGATTATGAAAATTAATGTGACGAAGTTCAGAGCAAATTAATTTTAATATTTTCCATCTCGCTAGCCCTCATGAGTTTAAGCTGGTGTGATAATACTATGAACACAGCATGCTGTATTGTTCAGAGCTGTTTAGATGATGTTCAGAGATGTTTAGAGCTGTTAATCGTGCCTGTTACTTTGATCATGAAAATCATAGTGTATTTGTTGTATTAAGTCAATCTATAGATGCTATTATTGATTAGATAAGACCGTACAGCACTTTCAAAGCAACAGTGATTACAGTTACTTTACGACTCCGATTATTACTTCCACGCTGAGATGCTATCAGTTCTCCCCCTATTAGGTCTGCACATGTGAACACAATTAGGACATAAAAGCTTTCCATTGCAAAAAAAGGACTCAGTAATAATGTGCGTTTTACTTTGTTTGTCCTCTTTTAAAACATTGTACTTTTATCTTAACTCAACCTTTAATCACATATTCTAAAACAAGAAAAAATGAGAACTGTGTGTGTGCTGGAGGGTTTGCTAAAACACAAACATCTAATATGAACCAGCGTTCTGATCAGGTTAAGCAAGACCTGATGTAATCTAATCTCCACTGCAGCACCATTAACAAAACACTTATCTTCACAGTCTGGGAACATTGATTTATATCCAGCTCTCACACAATAAGTCTTGTTCATTTGTGAGTGTGTGTGTGTTTATTTAGAGACATGAAGGGGCTTTACAAGCAAACCAAGTTAAACCCTTTTCACACTGTGAATGAAGTATCCCAACCATGTCCTGTTGCACTGAGCTGTGGCAACGATAAAACCTTTAATATGATATTTTATTTACACACGCACACATCTTTAAAGAGTGTGTGCAGACAAGCCATAAAAAGTCTAATTTTCCTTTCTTGAAATCAGTGAAGCAGAGGAAAGGTCTGCATTTAAAGCCATCTGAATACGCCTCCACCGTTTCTCAATGTGTTTTCTACATCACACCCTAATTTCTCCCTAAGAACATCTACTTGGGTTTTAAAACATTGACTTTTGAGATACAATAGAATCTTTATTGGGATATATAGCATGTGTTATTTCAATATACCTGTCGTCTTTGCTTTCTGGATGGTTGTTTTCTTTCCGACAGAAAAATAATCACTTCACACACACAAACACACAGGAACACAAACATTCACGCCCACAAACAAGCACGTTACCTTGAAAAGATTTATCAAGGCTGTTTGGAGCCTGTGTTTAAAAGTCCCAGTAGTGCCCATCAGACACAGCTAATTGCTGCTTTCCCACTGTTTCGGATTTTGCATTTGCTGTCTGAACCTGACGTCTGTCTTATGACAGATTTAGCAGCGTTGTGCCTTTGCGTGTAAATAAAGCTTGTGAGGGAATGTGTGTGAGTGTGTGACAAGTGGCGCACTTTTTCCTAAAACTGACATTGTCCCCTGAGATCTGTACACACACATACACACACGGATGAATACATGCCCACACGCATGTTCGCACAAAGACGTCTGTGCAGACAAACACAGCAGAAGTAAAACGGGAAGGAAATATATAGCATTTCTTCTGAAAAGGTAGAATGATGGCAGATCCAAATTTTCACATGGCTGCTTTAAAAGGAGACCCGACCTACATTGTTGACCTATTTAACAGCACAGTCTCTGGGTGGCCACAGGAGACTGGACTCCATTTTGAAGTGGTACCATCCCTTTATGGATTTGTAGCTAGACATATCACATTATATGGACTAAGAACAACCTGAGAGACATCAAGTACATACTTGTGAAGGGTTTTATGTTGTAATAGACCTCTGTGGGATTTCATATATTGAGGTTATATGCAGGTTCTACAGAGTCCCAGACCACTTTGCTGATTCTTTTAAGGGGACTGAACATGGATCAGTCCTCTTCCATAAGAACAACACTTTCAGTCTATTTGTCACTGCTCATCCAAATCCACTGTCAGTCATCTCCATACAACATAGTAACATATAATTAGCACTCACAAATAGATCAAGAGATTTTTGGCTACAAGTTTATGGGGGAAACAGCACATGCTGTTAACAATGAAAGTACACAAGCCACTTTTGACACTAACTGCCTATTCTTCATAGCACTATGGACCAAATCATTGGTTAATGAGTGACTGTCTCCATATAGACCACTGACCCTGATTGAAAACCAATAATAAGATCTCAAGTTAGGAAATGGAGTTGCTGCTCTTTAAACAAAATCTCTCTGTATTGACATTATCTGTAATGCTGCTTTAGTAACATTCCCACATCAATAGACATTACCCGCCCACCCGTCTCCACTGCCTGAATGGTAGTAACTGTAGTTTTAATTAATGAAAAAGTTATGGCTGCATATACAGGAGATGACCTGGTGGGTTATGGTGGGTTATGTCATGGTGTCACTGTCAACATGAGTGCTATAACAATGATCTCATTCTTCTTTTTCATTGCTTCGATCTCTTTGGGCCCTTTAACCTTATTAAAATAAAGTTGAAGAAAATATAACCCTTAAGACTGTTATCTGGCATATCTTAATCTTCAGCTAACTTAGACCAAAACACATTAAGTGACCTCAATGTAAAGCACAATCTCTTTAAACAAACAAATTCAAACATAAGTGGTCTCATCACAACAAAGATGTCTCAGAGACAATATTACTGACAATATTACTCAGAGACAATATTAACACTGATATTGGTTTGACCAGGTAGGCAAATAAATAAACATAAGGCCCATGTTCTGTCTGTTAACAGTAATTTGAAAGGGCATTGATTAAATATAATTTTTAAGGCTCGCTGTATGTGTTCCCCTCTACTGTAATTTTAAATGTCAGCCTGCAAACTTGCATGTTCCACTTGCTGCTTCACAGATGGGGCTAAATTGCTCACAATCCAACAATTATATTTTAATTATATAACATATTATATTAATTATACCAGCAAAAAAACTGTTACTGAAAGTGTTTCTAAGTATGAGTCTGCAGTTCTGCAATACAGTAGAGTGAGAGGTTAAGCCCTGTTTTATTTTAAAATATTCATTACAGCATTTTTGTGAAGGCTTACTATTGTCTTACTATGTGTTCAAATCTGTGGCCACCGCAATATCCCTCTCTGCAGTCACAATGAGGGAAATCAAACCAGACTGTTGTGAGACCCACAGCCTGCATTTCTGGGTTCACACAGGCAAGTGTGTACAACAGGAAGTCACCTAGATTTAAAGGCTAGACTCTTGATTGATCCATCAGAGGGTTGCTGTGGGATATGATCTGACAGACATTTCTTTAGCCCCGCAATGCACTGCAGCAAGTCATCAGCATTCCAGCTTGCTGCTCACGCTATCATAATGAGCTCCTCTACATTTCATTTGATTCCTTTACTCAATCAATAAATGACCAAGCAAATTTTTCTTGTTTAGCATAAGAGTCTCATAGCAAATCAAGCCTGAAACAGGCCTAACCAGCACCACATGGTAAGTTTTTCAGCATTGAGTAGTTTGTGTGTCCACACTGGGTGTGTGAATTGTGGATTTTTTAGCTAATTCATTATTGAATAGAATCACTGACAGAGAATTGGTAATGTTGCTTGTATCATATTATCTGTATTCATATCCACCAGCAATCTGCAACATTCACAAAGTTTAGGAGGACTAAGGACTCCTAAAATCTGCAATGAACAAATAACACAACAGTACTTGTACAATTATACAAAATGTATAAATACTGTTCCCAGAGTCAGCAGAATTCAATATTTTGGTGCTGTTATGGGATACTCTCCAGAGCCTACTAGAAACAAGCATACACTTTTTTGTGTATGGGAAACACAGAGAATGTCCCAATACTAATGAAAGACTAGGAAATGCCCTGAGTTTGTACATCAGTGTATTAAGAAAAGAGGAATAATGCAGTCCATTGGACACTGAGTGACACTACAGTCCTGCCTGCAAGATGACATATCTGAGGATTGACATTCTTATCTCTCTGGGGGACACAGATCTCCCCCACTCACCCGCATACAGTATTAGCACATAGCTGTGCTGACAAAGTTTCTTTTCAGGGCTAATTGTGAGGAAGAGCCAGAAAACTGTGTGTTTCATACTCAAGGGTGTCAGATCTGAGAGGACTGGTCATCATCTCATCTCTCACACACACACACACACACACACACACACACACACACACACCCACACACACACAGAAAAGTGAGTGAAAACATATAGTTGGGTTTTTCTATGACTAACTCACATAGAAATCTTTGGACATTATTAGATGTGATTAAAAAGTGCTTCTTATGACCACCTAAAGTTTCTTACAAGTGTCTGACATGTTTTACTGCATATATCAATGTATTTAAGTATAGGCAAACCTGCATATGCACATGTGAACCTTTTGATATACCAGATGTTAATATGCCTCATCCCATCTCAACACCAGCATTTTGTGTCCTATCTGTGTGTGCCCATGCAGGTATTCTTCTCTTGAAATGTGTGTGTGTGGGTGTTTAATTTTAGCATATGATGGGAGGTGTAAAGAATTGGAACCAATATGAGTAACAAACTAGATGATTTCTCATAATTGCTTTGGGCACCACTGCTTTGATTTAACAGCTGTACTGCGGCAAAGTTCTCAAAATGGCTGTTTATGGCAGCCTTTAACTATTCATTCAGTACAATATTTAACAAAGAAATAATCTGATTATCACATAATCCACTGAGCAGGTTTATCTTCTACACTGGATTAGTCTCTTTTTAGGCACAATGAGATTAGTTATTGTAGTGACACACTCACATGGTTTATGAATTTATCTTAGATGAAGTTTACAGTCGCTCTACATGTCTTGTCGCTCTACACAGTTTTCTACATGACGACTTTTGTATCTTCTCATGTCTCGTATGTCTGGTCTCATCCTTTCTCGTCTCATCTCCTCCTTCTAATCTCTACTATTTGCCCCGTCAAACTGATTTATCTACTGTCAATATAGCTTTGCATTAAGAGGTGGGTTTATCTGCAATAGTCTATATCACAATAATAGGCTGGGGTTGAAAAATGAAATCGAGATCGGCATCCTTTGACTGCCAGAAAATACTGTAGAAACCAGTCAATCAGATTGGAACTGCCAATTTCTGAAAGTGCCTCCTGGTTTTACGTGCAATATGCATCAACCAGTCTTTGCGGGACAGTGGGCGGTCTGAAGCCAAGAGCCCTGTCAATAACACTGTTATTATATTTAGCTTTTTTAAACAGTGATGAGATGACCTGGAGTCAGACAGTCTGGTATTTCAGAGCTCATTCTGTAAGCCACAAAGTTATTTACTGCATATGATGTACCAAACACTGCACTAGTTATACAAAGATGAGGTAATACTTGCATTGATTTGCAGTCATTGTATTAAGAGTCCTCACACTGATAAAAAAAGTTCTAAAAAATAAGTTTTCACTGCTTTACAAAATTATTCTGAAGGGTGTTTCAGCTAAACAGAAATGTGAAAGGTAATTATTGCCCTTGAAATAAAACAGAGAGCATGATGGGAAATCAGCCTATGAAAATCATTCTCTGTCATTAATGTTTGGTTTAGACAAAGGCCCTTTTTATACTTTTACAATAAATGGAGGGCACAGTTACTACACAACTATTTTGTTTTGTTTTGTCGGACGTGATTGTACAAGTTACTTGCAAGTAAGAATGAACTGGTCTTTTGATAAACAATTGTAGCAACAATTGCTTAGGTTGTTTGTCATTCATTCCTCTACAATATGCTGCTTCGGCTCCTCTCACTAACCTTCTGTAAACAATGTTGTAACTCTGAATAAAGGCAGGAAAAGCAGATGAGGTTGACATCTGATTAGCTATTTAAATTATTCCTTCTGTCACCCACATATATACTGCTCTACACTCTCCGTATTTTTTCTATGTTCTAACTTACTAGAGCTTTTATATATGTAGCAGTAATTATTATATATGTGGATGTTCTTCAGACAACTTCAGGCACTATAATATTCCGGAGATTCTGTTGTGTTTTTATATAAAGGTCATATAACTTTGAAGGAAGGTCATAATATTTTGAAGGCCATGGAAACTATTAATTGTGCCCTCATCAGCTTTTTTATCCTCATCTTGGATTCATATTTTCAGCTTTAATCTATGGAACTTTAAAAACATGACTTATAACCTTAACAAAAAGTGTTATAATTATTCAATAATATATGTTAACAATGCCAAAAAAAGGAAAATATCACTTCATGTTTTTATTGTGTTATTATTTTAATTATGTACAAAATAAACATTAATTTTACTGTGTGTACTGTTTACTGTTATTTTAAACTGTTATTACTGTGTTATTTATTTAAACTTACGCTGCAGTGGAAACATGTAAAACAAAAAATGTTGTTTTACATGTAAAAAAATTAACTAGTAGGTGTGTAAAAAAAGTCTCTCTGTATAAAGAGATTTTAAAGCCAAATGGAAAAAAGTGGCCAGAATTGATGGAACACCCATATGTTGTATTATGAATGACATAAATATATGTTGTGTAAATCATCTGTGTGCAGGGGTCCCACGGCTGGTGTTGGGAGCCAGGTGGGACTGTCTGACCGCTGGGGATTCATGCTCTAGTGATGAGGCGTGCAGTCCGCGATTGAGAACGCTGCGGCAGTGTGTGGCTGGTGGAGGGAGTGTGAAGCTCGGTCCAGGGGCCCGTAACCACTGCGAGAACGCAGTGACAGCCCTCCTCTCCAGCCCCCTGCATCGATGCCAGTGCAAGCGGGGTATGAAGAGAGAAAAGAACTGCCTTAGCATATACTGGAGCCTCAAACAGTCTGTTCTGCATGGTGAGACACAAATAATTACTCATTCATACACTTATCATTTTTCATCATCACACAAAGTACCCACTCACACAATGATGCAATTATAAGTTCTAATACTCACACCCACACTGTCCCCAGAAACTGCTTCAATGGATGCTAATTAGACACCACATTTTAATATGCTAACTTGTTTGGTATTATGGAAGCGTTACTTCAAATTGAACTTTTACCTGTGACACTCACATTAATTCAGAGTCACAAAATACTCTGTTACCATAGCCACAAAAACAGTTTGTGTGTACATGTGTTTACAGGGCTGAGCCTGGTGGAGAATTACCCCTACGAGCCTGTCGAGCGAGGCTTTGATTACGTACGTCTGGCCTCCATTGCTGCAGGTCAGTGATTTGCACAGACGCACAATGTTGATTTACTATGAACATTTGGAACTGATCACAATGTGTTTTGTTGCTTTTATACCGAGCATTAGCAGTGAAGAGTTATTAATAGGGCAGAGTGTTTAATAGCTTACAAAAAACATGACTGCTTGGTTGGTGTACTTGTTTATAACATAGCTGAAGTTTATCAACACTGTTGATAATAATCTGTGTTTTCCTCAGAATAAAGCTGTGCTTTATCTGTAACCTGTAAATATACAATGGCCACAAAAGAACTTGGGAAGAACAGATTTAGAAATGATTGCATGTCTTTGCTTATAACTAAACATCAAAATGGGAATTTAACTTAAACAATGACAAAATGTCACTTTCTATTCAAAACATTTCACAATCATATTAATTGGGTGGTTGTATTAAACAACATTAAACAATAGATATAAAGAATATAGAATAGGTCTTTAAAACCAAGAATAATATGTGGATGTCGAACTTTGATGTAACATGTTGTTAATTAGTATGAAGTACTTGTGGTGTTGGGCACTTTAATTGCCTTTGAAAGGAACTAACTTCATTTAACACTACAAATGACTCGGGTAATAGTAATAATTAATTAGTTCTAAATTGCAAAATTAGTTCTAAGAAAAGTGCAGATGCCAAATGCTTTCATATTTTTATCTAATGCAATGACAGCCTTAAAGTGCCTGAATAATTTTTGAGGCCACTGTAATGTAAGTTCGTTCGGTCTAAACTAATCATGGCCTTTCAATCTCCAATTTTTCATCTCCCTCCCATCTCATTATATTCCCTCAAAATAGCAGTGGCCCAAGTTTAGAAACTTATTTTTGGAGGAGACACATGACTAAAACTGTCAGTTTCTCAGCCTTAGTTTATGGGGCGCTTAAGGCATGAGCTGAGTTTTATAGACCCCGAGGGCAGCACATAATGATACATTTACTCATCAGCTTTCACACACACACACACACACACACACACACACACACACACACACACTTGACTCCAAGCAGACACACATAAAATAACATTTAAACTTGAGGGGAAAGAACAGAGAGTGATTTCCTCTAAGTAATGAAAGTAATTTGAATGTCGGTCATTCATGCGTGACTTTTAATGATGGCTGTTTTCAGCTATCAAACACTGCAAGCGTTTAACAAGCTGACTCGGTAAAGACAACAAAAATCAAACAAAAGCGTAGACACAGAGAAGGGAGAGAGAGAGAGAGAGAGAGAGAGAGACGCATAGTAATATGCTTTTGAGATCTACAAATAAAACAAGGAACTGAAAAAGAATCTGTAAGATGTGAGAATCTAATTAAAATCATCCTTAACATTATAATGACCTTGCGCAAGCTGTTCAACCAGGTTTTGCAAAAGGTTTTCTCAAATTCAAGAGCACATTTATCCAAACAAGTTTTTTTCTGCTGTATTTTTTGCTCTCCTTCATCTCAATATGGCATTTGTTTTTCAATTTACTGTTATTTAAAACATTACATGAACCTTATAAGCCACTATTTAAAATTTCAGTGTAAGTGCATTTATGATGTCAGACCTGTTACAAAGGGAGCCCCCAAAATATGTACTAACAAAGCCTGTCAGTTCCTAATACCTGTATGTAGCAAAATGATGAGTGTTTTGATTATTGATCGAAAGAAGGAAAGAAAGAAAGCAATGATAAAGAAAAGGCATGCTAGAGATGAAGAAAAAGATAACAACGAAGGGGCAGTGCTTTAAAATGAGAGAGAAAGGGAGAGAAAAGAGAGAGATGGAGAGAGAGAGAGAGAGACCTCTAAGAAGTGTAATGCTGGCAGGCTCTCTGTGGCCCATATTAGTCTGATATGAAAAATGAAGCAGCAGAGGTAACCAGTCTCAGCTGGGACCTGCTCTATGACAGAATCCAGATTCATTCAACTTTCATTCTCTCTCATGTTCTATTCATTTGCTGCACACATGGACCATGCAGACCTCAAATCCACTTAGGGTAAACCAACTCAGATCTTCATTAGGATTTGAGAGAAAGAGACAGTGTGTGGAGCCTAAATCCTCATTAGAACAATGAGCAAGAGCGCACCTGCCAAAATGCAATTGCTACTGCCACTACTGAGACTAAATTAGAGGGCTAGGGCTAGAAGTGGATTCTATCAGTTTATATGTCTGGTACAGGAATGAATGTTGTCTGAGGGTGTCACCACTCTGCTGGAGACACCTGCCTGATTGTAAATAAAACATAAATAAATGTATCAACTAAAGAAATAAATTAATTGCTTTAAATGTGCTAATTTAATATTCTAAAGTATAAATATATATATATTAATATTTTAATATTTAAAGTCTAGGAAATGAAATGTTAATCATTTTGAAAAAATCCTGATTATTGATGTCTTGATAATCTTGTTGATCCTGTTGTGACCAACAGAAACATCATAATTACACCTGTGTCACCAGGAAGTGGAAACTTAGTTAAATGCATAAATCGCTACTGCTGTATGTTTGGTATAGGATTATATATTGAGAGCAACATTCTCCTTTCAGCACTGGACAGCGACACACTACAGAGGCTTGAGGGCACAGTGTAACTAACAAACTCAATTTTTAAATTTACAAGCCTGGGCTCTTTTTGTTCCCCAATTTTAGAGTCTGAGGTGGGCATGACAACAGTGAACCGCTGTTTGGACGCGGCCAAAGCCTGTAACGTGGACGAGACCTGTCAGAAGCTGCGCACGGAGTACGTGTCGGCGTGCATCGCCCCGTCAGCGCGAGCCGGACCCTGTAACCGCGCACGCTGCAACAAAGCGCTAAGGAAGTTTTTCGATCGCGTGCCACCCGATTACACACATGAGCTGCTCTTCTGTCCATGTTCCGACACCGCATGCTCAGAGCGCCGCCGTCAGACCATTGTACCTGCATGCTCATATGAGGAGCGGGACAAACCCAATTGCCTGGCCCAACTACGAGTCTGCGAGGCCGACTATGTGTGCAAGTACGTATTGTGTGTAAAAATGACTTCTATAAAACACAATCAAGTTATTTGAAGAGCCCAAGATTGAAAACAGTTTTCAGGTGCACCTGAAGGTCATATAAAGAGTAGACCCAAGACCTTAGCACTCTGTGGACAGAAATATTAAATGGAGCAATAAATAATTTTCCCACTTCAAAAATGTCTACACCTAAAGAAATTAATAGGATTGTTTTGTTAAAAATAAACTACACCCCAGTTTAGAGAAAACAATTTAATTCTGCCTAAGGGTTGTTGAGAATATAAACACATTACATGAGTCCAACGAAATACTAAAAAAATGTTCTTTGCAAAAACAATAGTCATTAAACACAGCCACTGTAAATGTTTGTGAGTATCAACAGATGTTTATTTCCTATTTTGTCAGCTAACAACATGCTAACAAGTCAGACCTCTTTAATTATAAATCAAAGACACTGTCATACTTCACATTCATGCCACCAAAACTAGAAGATGTGAAATGTTTTAAAGATGTGAAGACTTTTCTTTCTCTGTTTTTGTATGTATTGGAGACAAATAGGAGGAGACAAAGAGATACAACAAACGTATCTCACTATAAGCTTGACAGCTGCAGTTATTTTGGAGGCTCTCAGTAGAGTTGTGTTGGTGTGGTCATATTTGAACCTCCTTTTTTTTACAGACACACAGGATTTTATTTCATCTGTCCTACACAACCTTACAAACAGCACAGTCATACTAACACTCTACTGACACAAGACATTACACAAGAGAACATCATTTACTGCTACAGCAGCCAGTTAGCATAAGAAATCAGTAGGGAATGTGGGTAATTCCTCTCAGACTGACCTGGTTGAGTAATGGATTGGTGACCAGATGACTGGAAGTATCTGACATGCATGCAAATCACACTGCTGCTCTTTCTCCGATGGCTGAGTTTCTGGCAGTTCTCCAGAAGTGTAAATTGCAGTCTTGTATCTGATTAAAATGAGAGCAAAATGAAGGAATCAGGGATGTATAAGTGTGATGGAATTGGAGTGAGAAGGAACTGAGAATGGAGTAGAGTTGTGTATTACTGTGAAGTGTTTTCTAAACAATACAGAAGGGAAAACAGAGTGTAATACGTAGTTGTAACTACACTATGTTGTGGAAATGTGTTACTCTCTTGAGTGTGAGTTTGAAGACCTTGCTGACTGGCTGGATGTGTTGATGTGGTTCCCCCAGGTCTCGGTGGGCTCAATTCCAGCATGACTGCCAACCCTCCGAACTTACTACCAGTGGCTGCCAGCAAGAAAATTATGGGGCCTGCCTTGTTGCGTACACCGGCCTGATAGGTGAGACCCCCTACCTGGCTTATCACATACAGCAGTC
>JBAJNP010001285.1:0-64850 GCA_036877545.1 Yasuhikotakia modesta | reverse complement strand
TTTTATCATCACATTACCTGAAGTAAAGCTGAATGAGATTGTCCTGGGACTCAATTCAGTCTCACACCAAATTTATTTACAGATTGAAAAAAGTGATTGAAACACAACTCATCATCATGCTAAGAAACAGAAATGCATCTCTCACTCTAGTGTAAAACTATTAATCCATCAGTAACAGATTAAACCAGTTCTGCATTTGCCAATGAGCATTAGAGTAACACAGGCCCTTTCCTCTTATCCCACAAGACTTAGTGGGTCTGTTGAAATGTAACCTCTCACTTGATTTGACCAGCTGCTTAAAGCCAATTATAAATGACAGGCAGTGATGTCTGTGTCTCGTTTGCAGAGACGAGCTCCATTTGGTGACAATGAGAGAAAGCGATAAGGGTGACAGCTGTGGATTTCTGCCTGGTGACACAGTAGGTGGATGAGTAAAGACACAACACCCCAAATCCTCAGAGACAAACAGAAGATGAGAACATATCCTTCTGCTTTCCTTTCTTTGATCAACCTCTCGCTAATATGATCTTGGTGTTATCTCACACACTCAGCTCTGCCTTTGTTATTCTGTTATACTTTCTGTTATACTTTGTTATACATTTATAACATTTATATTAATATCCATTTCCTGCTATTTTGGAATATCATACAAAATAGAATAAAATGAGGCAAACATATCAGTTTAGTCTGATTTCTGAACATTATTGAACATTTAATTGCATCACAGGCACGGTTAGATCATGTGATCTGATATTTAGCGTGAGAAAATATAGAGAGTTTTGTGTTTCATCCTCAGGCATACTTAAAACTTGGATCTTTGTTATTTTGTTTTTGTACTTGTACAAAAACATTAGCCTGGAGGAAAATGAAGTTTCTTATGTTTGATGTGATTTTTGACTTCATACAAACATCAGATGCGGATGAAGAGAGATGGAGTTAAAAAACGATTCTCAGTTATGATGATCAACAGAAATCATAGGCAGCTTAATGATGTTTATACATCTTGATTTGATGCTGGTGACTATAAGTTACTCCTAATAGACATAGTTTCACTTTAGTTTTTATTTGAACTTCCTTTAAATTCTAACTGTGTGGTAACAACATTTCTTGTGGCTGGTTTTGGTATTGTCCCACCAACAAAGGGGCATAAACTCAGTCCCTGAGAAGAGAATGAGATAAAACTGAAACAATGAGGAGATATATGCTGCTGTTGTATTTGGTCCCAAGAGACTAATGCCCATGCAGTGTGTTCTGTAATGTACACATCAATAAATAATGCTTTGCAATGTTTCCAAAAAGCTCTGTTTAGTTCTTACTACCTTGTGTATACAAACCTTACACTAAAGTCAAACAAGTAATTCTGTAATCCCAAACACCTTGGTTCTTTAAGATAATTATTATAATACCAGCAAATTCCCTATGCTAAATCTGTTCCTCTCTTGCAAAGTCCTCTTTCGTTTTCTGTTGTATTTGTATTAACATTTAAAAGGAAACAAAATTACTTTTTTTCCCAAGCATTTCAATAACAGAATCATTTTAGTAAATTATGCAAAACAACTAAAAGTTTCACTTTGAGGGAAAGACAAAGGGAAAGCTGCTGTTTAATAACTATTTCAGGTTATTGAATTTCTCTTACACTAGGTATCATGAACAACTTTGTAACCTTGCTTTTCCACGGCTAAAACAATAATATATATGTCAGGTATATTAAGTGCTTGTCAATAACAAAGTTTGGCTAGTCAGTGTTTTGGTAGTCAGTATATTCCAGTTAGCCCCTGTTGGTATATGCTGTAACTACATTACCTCATTCTTAGCAACCCAAAACATTTTCCCCAAGTTTTTGCAAGCAGCATATGTATCACTTATAAACTAGTTTTTAGGGCAAACTTTTAGCTCTTACAAAATGTGAAATTGACTTATTTTGAAAGTAAAGTAACATTTTGTCTCAAGCTCTGAGTCAAGCTACTTTCAATAGGACACTATATAATGAAAGGCTCTAGGGGGCAGTAAATAATACCATATTAGGTTTTTTTCATCAGTGTTTCAAGTAATACCATATATACCATATAGCAAGTCTTTTGAATTATGATAGGATAAAAATCTATATTTCATTTGTGTGCTATTTATATGTTTTATGCTTGCTTCTCTGAGACATAACAGACATTTTTTAAATAATTACACAATCAATATCAATGTCATTCATAGGATACAGAGAGATATTTAGCGAGTGATATATAGATAAACAGAAAGAGAGATGGAGAGAGAGAAAGAGAGAGACCAGAAGAGAGGAGGGCTTAAAGCTTGGGAAGACGTCTTTTGCATAATGACATGTTACTTCTCGTTTTGCACACTTTTGGTCCAGGCCTTACAAGTGCTGCATCTGTTTACAAGCGCACCACTTTTCCAACGAGCGCCTATCTGTTTCGTATTCATGACAGATCTTTTAGAAATCCCCAGCTGGAAAAATACAGAGAAAAAATATCTTTGCTGATCTCATTTATATTATGCTTTCAAATTTGATTGAGAGCTAAAAATGAGAGAAAATGAACATCAACAACAGCTTTCAGCTCTGACAGAAATAGAGCTGTGTTTTGAACGTGACATCTGTTTTTGGTTTTGGTATTGTTGCTTGAGTAGTTCGGGACGGTTTCGTTACATGAATGCTTAATTTTCTTTGCTTCTTGTTTCATGCCCAGCGTTTGAAAGCTTGGCTGTTCTCTGAACGACTGACTACAAGAGCTCAGAGGAGACGAGATGAGACGGCTGCAGAAAGAGAGGCACTGTGAACATCTGTATGCTGTAGTCATGTGATCCATGTGTCACACTGATACATCAACAAGCAGTGACCAGTGTGTAATATTTATCTACACATGATAATTATTTTCATAGTCAGTAATTTTGTCCAAGTAAAACTGTGAGTATATATATAAACAAGATAAATTAACTAGAGAAGGAATATCGCATAGTATATTTACCTGTTGACATTCTTTCTTCTTGTTTTATAAATGTTTACTTAGAATTCACTCACGTTTATGGATAAAACAAGAAAATAAAATGTAATTGAGTTTAGAAATGCTCTTAAATCAGGATATGTTCTCCAATAATTATTTCTCAATACAAAAAGCATCTTTTGCAATTGACTGTGTAAATTATTGCATGTTAAAGCAGAAACATACCAAAGACATCGAAGGTGATATGCTCAACCAATAATTACATTATTACACTGAATAACCCTGAGCAACTGGAAGGAGGTAAAAGGAGAAAAAAAGAAAAAATGATGTGTTTCCTGGAAAAAGCTAATTTTGAAAAACCTATTATCATCAGTGATGTTCATCTACATCATGAAGGAAAGAACAGGAATCTGGCTAGAGATTCACAAATACAGATTCATTAATTCACACTTTGAAATTCCCACACGTCATTTCATTTTGAAAAAATGAAGCTGGCAGGTATCCAAACATGCATTTTAAGCATTTTGACCCCAGCAAATCTATATTTGCATGTGGAAAAGATAAAACAACACTCGCAGCACCCTGTGCCTCACAGTCATCATTTCTTCATATTCCAAGATATCAGATTACCATTTTATGAGTTTTTCTGACTAGCCTGACAGTTATGAGTTTAGCGTGATTCATTATAGTGTAGAACAACAAGCACATAAACAAGCACACACAACTGACGGGGTAGCCTGAATCCTCCACTGACGTTGCTGCTTTACCAATGAAAAGATGGAGTATAGTCCAGAACAGAGACTTTACCTTTGAGGGCCCTGGGTTGAAAAACGAATGATTGTGTTTGTGGAATGATGGAATGTACAGAGACTGTGAAAGAGGGTTAGAGGGGACAGCTGAGTGAGAAATAGTGTCAAATTGCTCATCTGAAACAAACCTCCATCGTAAGATGCACATTACGATTTTAATGGGGCAAACTGACACATGGCAGAGACTAAAGTCACCACTTGATGGTAGTCAAGCACAAGGTATGAGAGAGAAAAGCTTTGATAGGCCGTGTTGCATTTGTCATCTAAACTGACAGACTCAGTGGGGGAATAGCTTTACAGAGCATCCATAATGCATGTGATTGCCCATGCCATTACAACGCAATCCTTTGAGATTATACTGCATCGTAAGACTGACCATGCAGTAATACAAGTGTCAAAAATCTCCACAGAGCTCCTTCCAAATACATACATGACTTCAAAAATGTAATTAGGGGCTCATCAACCTTCATAACTTTGATGATATGACATGCAGTAATGTGATTTTCCATAATTCTGTCTTTGGAACATTTATATTTAGTCACTGGCTGTTGGCAATGAAACTTCACATTCCGCTCTCTCTCCCAAAAGCAACGTGAGCCATCACAATACTCTATTTTATGTGTTTTGCATAATGCATGATTAGGCTTTTTGATTTTCATATTTTATAGTGGTTACATGACTACATCTATCACGCTTTTTTCTTTCCCTCATTCTCTATGCATTTTTTTCCTTCCTTTCTCCCAAAGACTTCAAAAAAGAAAAAAAGACCGTAGCTTTGCACACGTTTCAGAGAAAAGACCAGCTTATCTTACAATGAAGCTTAGAGGAAATGTGTCTGAAAAGACGTTTGCATATATTGCTCCTCTCATCCCAGTACAATGATTCTTACCTTCTTTGCTATCTGTTAGATCAGGTTTGTTTCGCTGGTCGTTTTCTTTGTGAAAAACGTATAGTAGCATGTTGTGTTACCTTGTTTCATAACAAAACAAACAAACACATAAACAAAACATTCCTGACTGTCATTCACTCTATGGGACTTTTGGAATTTACTTCAGAATTTACTTCAGACAGACAGCATGTTGTTTCCAGTGCCAAGATCATTGGGTTTGAATCAGGGAACACACAATCTGACAAACTGTATTCCTTAAATCCAAGTCACTTTAGATAAAAGCATCCCTCAAAAATTTAAATATTAATATTGTCACAATAATCAAGGCTGACCAGATAATTCTCCTCCCATAGTGAGAGGAAACATGATTAAAAAACTCCTCAAGACATACCCTCTTGTCTCCCCATTATCCTGCTCTGGAATACTGCCACAGTTCCTCCTTGAAAACAGTGCTGGGGATTGTGGTCACCCCAATGGTCACCTTAATTTGCTGTAGCTGGGGATGGAGTGGCCTCCATGGTCCAGCTGAGAGACTGCGGATGAAAGGAGAGAACAAAGGTTTGGTGCTGGTTATTCTACGAATGCCTGGGTCACTATAATGATGTCACATATTGAATGTTTGTGGAAACATGAATAAAATGGTATCGCAAAATGGCAGGACTTTATATAGAATATAAAAATAAGTTATTTACATGCCATAAAATTGTAGGTTCGTTGGTAGAGCATTGTTTGTCAGTCAAAAATCATGGGTTAGAATCCCAGGGAACATAATACTAATAGGCATCTTCCAAATGGATAAATGTGAATGTACAATAAACATACAACACATATTTTAATAATATATATTTTTATTTATTTTGTAATTGTTTTCTTGTTGCTTTAGACTTTTAAGAGTAACATTTGGTTATATAAAAAACTGTCAAACATGATTATTTTTGAGTTATTTGGGATTTTAATTTGGGTTAAGTTTTTGATATTTGCACCTGCTTTGTAATTTTCACAGGTGTGTGTTTTTCGCCTCAAAAACCTGTTCAGGCACCCTTGACAACACTTCTTAATGCCAGCTGGGTAGATCTGATTAAAATATGTTATTGTCTGCACTTTGATTAGTGAACCTTTGAATAGTACTGGCAAGATGTATGAGTTTGATATATCATTCTTTTCTGGTCACTCACAGGGCAGTTGGCACAGTTATGCTTTCCTTTCAATGTGATGTTCAGAATTAGAAAGACATTTCATCAGTTGGTTTTATCTGTAGGTTTAATATATCCGAATTTAGTTTTAAGTAATGGCCATATACTTAATCTAGATTTTAGCAAATGTGGCCAACTGCTGTGACCAATCATGAGCCGCCACATCACTATAGATTGTTAGCTAACAGTGACAAAAAAAATGCTAAATCAGGTAATCATGTGTCAATGCAACTGGAACCATTTGTCGATATCATTCCCTATCTATTGAGGATAATGGCATAAGAATCTTGCCATAAACAATCCCTGAGTGATTCCTCCCTGGGCAACACTGTGTTATCTGGTGCAACGTGTAACTTTGTACCGTGCTAAATGTTCTGTGCTACCCTTTATCAAAGAGATATGAGAACATCTACACACCTCTGTGCACAAATGCTCAGCAGCTATCTGTGGCAGGGAGGAAAAGAGAGGTATTACAACAGAGGCCTGACCCCGGTGAACCCCACGCGGAACTGAGACAAAACGAGAGAGAATAGAGCGGGACTGTGAGTGCGCGGAGCTCTCCATGTGAGTGACGGGGGCTGGCATCCTGCTGAAACGCCTCTGAATCGACATGCCACTCACACACTGATAACACCCAATAACTCGCTCCATTGTTATCTACCCTTTAATTCCCAACTCTCTGTCCAAAGTTATTCAATGGCTCTCTGTAATCCTTGTGTCTTATTTTCTTTTCTCCGACAAGCCCGTGTCCGATTCCATTTGCTCCCTCATCTTGCTCTCGACCAGGAGGTCAAAATCTTTCCAAGACCAGGGGAATCAAAGCTTACTGAAATGTGTATGACCTCCAGATAAGCCTCTTTCAGCATCACGACTCCTCTTCCCTCTCCAGCCTGTTGCAATTACAGACTTCTTCTGAAATGTCTGTCTGTCACTCACAGAGTTTTACATACCCCCTCGTCTTACATGTTTATTTAATAGATATTTAGCATAATTTAATTATGCTATTAGCAGTGAGCATACACAGAACTCTTTACAGAACCGGAACAACAGCTGTTTGCAGTTCTACACACTACCGCCTCTTGTGTGTTTATTTACCAAATAGTTTGATTAATTTAATTTTAGCTTGCTATAGACAATGTATTTTTTCTCACAATAATTTTTCTCATAAAATCAGTGTTCAGCAGATCACATTCACAGCTTCGAATGAAAAAAACAGAACTCTCAGATCAGCCAGATTACATTTTGCTATATTTAAATCCTTTCTATAAAATTCTGCATATTTTCAATAGAATAAGCAGAAAAATGTAGTAAAGGTCTGTACCAGGTCCGCTCATCAGAAAGCTCAATGCCAGTGATTATCTGTGTGTATGGGTTTGTGTATATGTGTGAAAAGGTTTGCTGTCTCTGTGAAAGAGGGGAATATGCTTTTAAACTCCTGTGATTAATAGTGCATGTGACTTATCTCAAACATGTATGTTTGTCTTTTTACATGTATTATAGCCATTGAAAAGCCAGAAAAAGCCTTGAAAACATGCAGGAAAGGAGTAAATGTAAAGCTAAATGTAAAGGAGAAAAACTCTATATTATATTAGAACTGTTCTGCCATAGAACACAAACTTAATGTTAATGTTAATATAAAGGACTAGTGTGACTCTAGATTCCCTCAGAAGACTCACTGCTGGGAGACAATATTGGAGACAAAAGATGGCCCACTTGGAAGCTACAATAGATCTACCTTAAAAAAGTTTCTGACCAGACTTTTGATGTGTTTTTCTTTTATTTCCCTTTTCACTGATATCCCCAAGGAACACCGGCAGCCCAAAGGGAGCAGGTACTCTCAATCTTTCACACTTTTCTCCTGTCACTCTTTCATTCAGTGTCAGATCTTCTTTTCCTCAAGTGTAGACAGGGTGTGTCCAAATCTCTCATTCTTCCTAGTATTTCATTCCAGACTTATTTATATATGGCTTCACAGAGCTGACAAACGCAGGTGGTTTGTATGGAACTCTGATGTCCCATGATACCAAACACTCTGTGTTTGCATAAAACCCACAGGAGTCTGCCAAACCCAAGACACATTTGAAGACATTGAACCGAGAGAGTGCGGTTCTTCCTTCGCACTTGACTGACTGAAAAACAACCTTATTTTTGTTGGGTTCTGATAGCCTCTGTATTAATTGTGATTTTGTAAATTAAGCCCAGCTATGAGATGAGACTCTCACAGGAAATGTAGTCTAGATGCCAGAACTCATTAAATCCCACAAGGACAACAGGCTGCAGTATTGACATAAACAGATAGTGACCTTGACTCACAATTTAAATAATAATTGAATTTCATTAAATCTGCACAAATATTACAATTAAGAACAACAAAGTGAATAGAGAAATGTCCCCCTATTGATGACAATTCCAAATGAGGACAAACAGAAGCTACAATGAAAAATTCCTCAAGAATACTGTAGGTTACACTAAATAATCACTGTATATACTGTACATAAAGTACAAATATATATGTATATATATATAGGATGTAGAAGATACATTGTAATTTCCATATTGTCTATACTGTACACTACATATGGTGTATATTAAGATCTCCAAGATGTTACTACAACAATTTTTACAACACTTTGTTACACAAGATGTTACATTTTTAAAAAATGTTACACAAGATGTTACTTTGGCACTGTACAGCTTTTGTTTCTGAAACATGAATAGAGCAAGACCTTTACCCACTTTTAGACAGTACGTTTCACAGTGATTTGACTCGAATTAGATTTTTCCTATATAAATCCTTCGACTTGGTTACCTGCATTAGTTTATACACGCAAAAGACTGTTTTCAATAAAACCTGTCTGAGGATCTAAAAGCTAAACGATCAAAGCGGAGAAAGAAAATGTCACTCCTTAATTAAGATGTGGCCTCTTCTTATTGAAACTGCTGAGAAGCAAACATGAGGCCTTATTCAGATAATTGCGTTTAGGTGAATACGCAAAGATTCTGAAAAGCAAACAGTTCTCGTCTCAGTAATACATTATCACGGCAGCATACAAACCTCACAAGGTAGTGAACATTCAGCTAAGTGCTAAAAGTTCCACTTTTTAAAGACTCAACCACATTCCTTTTATGTTTTCACTATACAAACAATGTTGGAATTTTTGATTCACTGCAGAGATATCACAGTCTTCTAGGTCACCACAGAACATCAGCTGCCGCACATTTATCACAGCAATTCATTCTGCCTGAGGATAAAAGTTTTTTGTCAATACACGTATATATGTAGAAAAATACTACCATCATCCAAGCTGAATAGATATATATATATAAGCCAGAATAATTATTCAGAAGGAAGGTCTTTCATAGTTGCTATTAAGCAGAGTATAGGAATTTCAAGACCTCTGCTCTGTGATTTATCATCAATGCATTATTGAGGCATTGACATTGCATTAAATGGGAAAACTTTAGAAACTGCTCCAAATATATCATTTTAATCATTCTTTTGCCTTTATGTATCGCAGGACTTCACTTAAAATCATGATTTCTGCCAGATGAGACAGACTTATGAGCAAAAAATCATGAAAATAGAAGTATTTTGTATTAAAATTCTTTATTGTATTCCTTTGTTAGTGGTGATGACTAAAGTTAGTGAATTATTAAACTGAAAGATTAAGAGTTGAAAAGACTAAAAATGTGGCTATTGTGTAGAAATGAAGTCAGGTTCTTAAATGAGATTGCACAGACAGACAGTGACAGACAGCTGCGCGGGTATTAAAACATTCTGCCGATGCCTAGGTTTTCATAAATCTCTTAAAATCTCTTTTTAATCACGGGTGAAAGCTCTGCACCTTTATCTTATTCAAATGTAATGAAATGAAGTAAAAACCTGTTTGGTGTCGGAATATATATTTCATGGAAAACAGCGACATATTGGTTACATTTCTATTGTAAAATAAACATTAACAAACCTTTTGATTGGGTGATAATATTTTAAATACAATGTAAATAATGCATTTTAGTTGCAAAGAGATGTGCATCGTAAAATGGGAAATCGCATGAATGTATAATACAGTTAATTTAATGTATAAAACAGCTATTAAGAGCCCAATGTGAGGACACAAGGATTGTAATAAAGGATTATGCATATCAAACAAAGGTTTATAATTAGGACAAGGAATGTCATTTACTAATACATAAATAACATACACAGATCCTAACTGTAGTTAAGAACTCAATCAGAACACAAACGATATCTCACCTCCGCATCTCAAACAGTTTCTCATAGATAATGCAAACCATTCACCTGAATTATTAATGTCAATATTTGCAGACAATTTTAAGTATCCATTACAGAGATCCAGACAGGATTTAATTCAATTTGGCCAGATTCGATTCAGGAAGACAGCAGTTTGAGGCGAAGGGTTAAAATGATTATGAGGGATAATCTTGGTCTGGGTGGATTTAAAGGAGGTGATGGTATTTGTGTAATTCTTTATGCTTTGACTGTATTATTAGAATAAACAACAATACAGCGCTTGGATTTACAGGTATACTGAATATCTATTGATGGAGGTTGAAGACTTGCTTTGATGTCAACCTAAAATAACTTTACAATGTAGTTAGCAAAAGTTTGCCTGGAAGAAAATTGCAATTGTCAAAATTGTTAAAACTTTCACAATCAGCGCTTAAGAAAGGTGTTGAGTGTGAAATCACAGATGCATCCAAATGCTCCACAACCTGTTAGAAAGACACATTGGCACTGAACCCAAACTAAGTCTAAACATCAGGCTGTGAGGAGCATTGATTCATGCACAAAATCAGTTAATTTCAGACGAGTTGGCTAATCTACATAAATTACAATGAAAATGATTCCAAAAACAAAAAGCTCTAAAAGCTCAACTTTTCTTCTGTTAATATATCGAAGAGACAAGGTATTCTGAATAAGAAACTCATTGCCATTTTAGTTTTAGCAAATTTACACAATATCTAGCAACTGTCAATTATTAAATCCTTTTTTGTTAAGGTTATAGTAAACAGTAGCTAGAGTTTAACTGACAGGCGATGAACAACTAAATACATAAATACTACATGAGATAAATTAAATATTACAAAATCCAAAATACTGCTACAGAAAATGTATTTTTCACCAGGTAGTGGGTATCAAATGTTATTTTTTTTTTTTAATTATTGGTACTTTAGCTGTTACAACAGGCCATTATAATGATAAATATATATTTATATATAAGTACATTTGGCAGCAATGTGCCATATATATTATAAATCCATCACTCTGAATTAACTTTATTAATTAACCTTTTCATTATTATATAAGCATCTGCCCTATACTAAACTTGTTAAGCATGATCCTTATAGTTAAAAAGTTATTGTTTTGATTATTAACCTGACACATTTTGCAACTATGATTATTAAATGTGATCATATTTACAACAATAAACAGCACCAACTGTACAAGACTAATGTTCATCTTCTCCAGCTGTCTGGCTCTTACAAAAATGTACCCCACCTCAAATGCTCTCTCTCTTTTTTCTTAACATCTAACACTCTCTCTTTCCCTCTTTCCAGTGCCTTTAAATCCTAATAGGTCTGACAGTTTTATTTTCTGTGCTGTAGATAAAATGATTATTGTCATATTCCACTGCCTGTGCTGTCAGGGCAGCCACTGCATTCAGTTATTTGCGGAGGGCCTTCAAACCATTGTTTTGGGGATTGATGGACCCCTGATGGCATTCTAGTGTCTCAGTATCTCAGAAGGGAAGGAAGATGGACCACCTGACTGACCCGAATGAAGGTAAGACACATGGATGTGTAAGTAACAGGATGTTTTTACAACTGATAAGAAATGATGCTGCCATAGACTCTTAACTTTTATAGTAATCTGCTGTGCTTTATTATAGATGAGCAGAAATTACCCAGATTATAGCTATGAAAGGCCATTGTGCTCTGTAATGCACCCTTGAGAATACCTCACAGAACAGTTGGTAAACCTCTGACACTTTAGAAAAGCCATTGTTGGTATGTGAAACATCTGTATCTTAAGCCAATGAGTTTGGAATGACTAACCAATGAAGTGCAAAGAAAGGCAAAACATAATTAAAACACCCACTTTGAATGTCGAACATTTTGTCGTACATTTGGTGGGTCTTATCCTTCAGGCATATTAATGAGCACTTTAGTAAAAGCATGAGAACATTTGTCTAGGATTCAAGGCAGCGTTGGATGCCAGCCCCTGAAGAACCGTCACGCAGTGCCCTTCGTCGAATGTTACTAAAAGTTTGATTTAGCCAGCTGAGGTGGGAATTTCTAAAAGCATTGTGCGAGCTCTTATTCTCAATTAAACGTGAGGAGCCTCCCCTTTTATACAGCCACAGATAATGAAAGAGAATTACGCTGCGCTCTGCTCCTTCACCACTTTTATGGATCTCTGTCCCATATGGACGCTGTGCCAGAATTAATCAAATTCATAAATAAAACATGCCTGAGGCCCATGGGCAAGGACATTCACCATAGCGCCACACAAAAGTTTCAAGAAAACTTAAGAAAAAATGAAGAACTTAAAAAAGTGTGTGTGTCAAAATGAATGAGCAAAAGAGGAAAAGAAAAGGACAAAGAAATACAGAGATGCTGATAACCTGCTGAATTAATTCAGCTTTCTTTTACCTCAGGAACACACCAGACATAGAAGCTACCATGACCTTTGGCTGATTTCATACGCGTGCCTTGGAGGGCAGCATATCTTGCTAAGAAGCTAATTAAAAAATGCCCATCTCTCTAAAGACAGCTCTAATTTTGTGTTTTCTTCAAGGCCAAGTAGAGAAACAGGAATCACCTAAGGAAAAAAACTAGCCAAACACAACTGGCCTGTGCTGCCAATGGGGGAGAGGTGAATTTTGAGGGAACATCTGGATAATAATTTATGACTGGGGTACCAGGTGTTTGACACTCTGGAGAAAAGCACTGCAGGTACATCAAAGACCAGCTGCATTTGTTTGATAGGTTCAATTTTAAAGAATAGATTTTAGTTTTAGGTTTAAATGGGATAAAATATACTGTGTTCTAAAGGTATTTACTGCTTTCGTATTTACAATACTACAAGTATACGTTTTGTGTGTATAAAAGGAGTGAGACATACTAATGCATAAAGGAAGTGACACTATGTTTGTTAAAAAGCACAGACAAAATGCAACTTCTTGCATTTGAGAAGGTCTTTATTTTATATGTAAATTTCACTATATAGTTTAAGTTATAAACTCACTGAAGCATCAATTATTGATTTATTAATTCTGTACAGCATCACTAAACTGGATGGATTGTGGGTAAAATCAGCCGCTTCAATGTGCATGAATCTGTATTTTCTTCATAAATTGTAAATCTGGGTACTTTATACTTATAATTTATATAATTTAAGACATACTATTTCTAACTTTGAATACTGTTAATTTTGCTAATTGTGCTAAAATCTTAGTGTTATAAAAAAAATCCAAGTCAATTTTTCTAAAGTGTAGTCCAAAATATTGGAATTCTTGTACATCGGGCAGTTGGCCTTTAATAAAGTCAGGTATAATACGTTTCTCCTTCTGTCACTTACAGAGCACACTTACGCCCATTAGATCCATAAATTCTTAATTCACCCTTGATCGCTTGACGCAACTACTCTACCCTGACCTGAACAGTATGACAAGTGTGCTGAACTTCTGAACAAAGACTAAAACATTCTGAAAGTGGCAAATTGTGAAAATTGTCTAGGAGAAAAGAACACGGTAGGTGGTACGTAAGCGTGTGTGTGAATCTACTAGCTGCAGCTACTTTACGCTAATTAAAAGCGCACTCTTAACCTCACCTTGCGCACCATTGTGCTAATCCTCCTGACCGACCTGCTTTCACCTCCCATTACACACTTTCATTTCAATTTAATCACAGGAAGCCAAAAAGCAGCCTCTAATTGGGGCTCCTTTGGTCTGCCGCACCCCGATTACAGCTATGCTTTAGGGGAAAAAACCAAGAGGGGAGGAAAGTGTGCCAAGACAGCCTAATGATGATAATAACATTTCATCAGCCTTATCATCTGTCCTTGAAATAAATAGCATCTGACCGAAAACCCTGATGTGTAATTTAGGGTAATGCAATTGTGTGACTATTACTTTATTTAGAGCTATTTTGAGTCCAGACTGCTGCAGACTTTAGACTGATTGAAGACGCTGTTGGTCTATTTTATTTCCTAGACATTTGTAATGATTGACTTTTTTCAAAAGTAGTACTTTACAAGTTCTTATAACTTTGTGCTGTCAATAACATGGATTGGGAAAAAACATTTTGTAAATTCTATAAAGCATTTGCTTTTTGAGGACACAGACAAACACACACAGAGACACAGACACACACACATGCAGATTTTTCTAGCTGACCACTAGCTGGTACACTGTATACTATCTGTGAGATATACTGTAATTATTAAAGACCTGGTTCTTACCTGGTTAACGACAGTACTCTCAACCTAAATCTGACAGGGACTGGATTGATAGTGTTTTCCTATTATAAAAGAAAAAGAGGATTATAACTGTTAGTTTTAATGGCAGTCAGATAAAATCTTTCAGCCTTGTTTAGACCCTGCCTTAAGCTTACATCTTCTCTAAAGCATGTCTGAACCTACACATATCATTAACTGAGTGTGTGAAGAAGCAGTAATGTCATCAGATAAGAAAGAAGGACCAGCAAGAGTAGGAGGTCTTTGCTTTTACATGCATTTCTGTGCTCAGCTATGACCTTATTGTGTCTTTTGCATTAAGATTAATTTGACCTCTTGTACAGATACAGATTTCCCCATTTATCTCTTGCTCTCCCTAATCTCTGACACTCATCATCTGTTCATTAAAGCTACCTTTGCCTGGATGCATTATTTGGCTCTGGAGTCTCTAAACAGGGTTTGTTTTTTATTACACGGTTGCCCAAGTGCATTCCACAAAACTCATTAAAAATCTATTAGTGCTTGTTGATTTCTCAAGGTGCTCCCCTATTATTGGATAAAATCTACTCCTGAACCCTCATTCATGAGACACTGGCACTTTTTGTTCTACTACTTATCTATCTAAAGAGGATGTGTCAGGAAATACTGCACAACCTCTCACACTTAAACCTGTAAGCTTGTGGCTGTTTTAATGCACTTCTAAACAGAACTCCAATGCAAGCATTTACATTGAATCATATTATTGGCTTATTTTTGTGACTGTGCACAAAGCAGTAGCATTTATGTTAGTCAGTGCAACTGTATATGTTTCTCATGCACTTTACATGCATGTGATTGGCGGCTGTTGGGTTATGTATGATAAAACACGTGTTAACAGGGTTTGTTATTACATCTTGCCTGGTCTCAGCTGTGCTGTAGCCCTCCAATGCTGACAAGGTTTCTGTGTGCAGAAAAGTGCGAATACGAAGGCAATAAAAGTGGTGTGCTAGGCCTGGCAGAACTGCAAATACATCAAGGGTTCATTCTCCTCTGTTTGCCATTATTCACATTTGGCAGCCAAGGAATGTCACACCTGAGCTATTGGGGCTCACACGCCCAAGATATATGACCAGAGTATTTCATATTTGAAGTTATTTACTCCATCGTTTGTTTTCATTTTTACTGATGTGGGTCATTTGACAGTTTGGAGTCGTTTCAAAGCTTTGGCAAACAAACACCAATATGTTATGCTATTGTGTCAGGAGCATTGCGGGCGGAAAAGAGATGGAAACATTTTCTTTGCCTTTAACGGTGCCATAAGATTATTTTAAAGGACATTAGCTAAATATTGAAAAAGCACAGTGATAGTTGGGAAATAATTTGCTTGAGATTAAATGGGGAAACATTTTTTTTTGTTTCTGAAAGTGTAATATTAAAGGTTACTGGCAAAATAGACATATTTATTTATGTAATAGGAATGTAAAGTATAGCTTATCTGGCCAGAATTCTAAAGCTTTGTTACTTATCAGAGATTTGAATTTTCATGCATAACCTTAGAAAGCCTTTGTAAACTTTGAAAGCAATAGAGCACTACCCACCGTTTTCCTTTAGACTGCCAACAGTTTTTGCAGCTTTTACTCTCTTGGTCTGTAAACCAAAACAAAGTACAGTTGGAAATACTGAAATGTTACAATTAAACACTAGTGGTTGGAGTGCTGGCAGGTTAAGGAAATATGTTTAGCACTGTAAATAAAATCAGTCAAAGAACAGTAAGCTTTGGCAAACTGCGGTCAGTGCACACTACTCACAATAACAACCTTACACCAGCACTGATCACCTGAATAAACAGAACATCTAGTAATAAATTATCCTGAACATAAAATCCACACTGGTGCCCTGGCATTACAGTGGGAGGGTCGTGTGATTCTCACACACTGGTTGAACCCTGCAAAAAAATCACAACATGACACTTACAATATTTTAATATGCAGCATTTTTGAAAAACAATGGCTATGCACTATTATTATGGACTTATATTCAGGAGCTTTGTTGGCACAGTGATGTAATGCGCTATTTACTATTACAAATTACTATTACAAATACTTTCTGAGGCTGAGCCATTAAAAGAACAATTTGACTGGCAGCCTAAAACAACAGGGTTTTAATTACTCCTCAGGTTACAGTTAAATATTTGATCTATTTTCTTTGTTTTCACTTGTGGTGTTATGATATTAGACCATGTGCCTCTTATTTAAAAATTACCTGAAGCCAACATGTAACAGTATTTATCCCATGGGCAAATTCAGGTATATATACTAAATTAGTTCATTAAACTGTCAATACAGTGTAATTTGTAGAAGTCATGTTATTAACCTTTCAGTGGATGCCAAGAGCAGAATTTGGTTAAAGTTAATGAATTTTGATGGAGATAAACAAAATATCACATCTTTGTATGCTGCTGTAAAGAGAACTGTACAAGACATATAAATATATATATATATTAGACATATAAATATATAAGACATATAAATATATATATATAATAGTAATGTATCACTTTTTTGTTACATTTATGACTTATATTTATGACTTACAAACAGACTCTATACATGAAAAGCTTTTTTGCTGTTTATTCAGTCACATCAGATCTCTTAGACCAGTATTAACTAAAGCTCAGCAGTTCAAGCTGTCCAGACACAGTAAGAGTGGACGAATGAAGCGCCTCAGAAACAGAACACGAGTTTTATTCTTTGTGAGATCTGCTTGCTGCGTCTATCCCAGATTAATACAGACACACCAGAATGATCTTCTGAGGCTTGTCGGACTTCTGCTGAACAAGAATCGCACTGTAATTTAGTTGCAGAAAATAATCTCTCTTGTTTAATTTCTCTGTATTTTTGTACCAGTTCAGATTTGACGCACTTGAGCGGTCCTGTCGCCGGCTCGTAAGCTACTGCCGTTGAGGTCCGGACAGTGCCGAGAATCCATTCAGGCAGAAACAGGAGAATATGAATGAGATGAATATAATGTCTTTCTGGATGAGGCTGAGCTCTGTTATTTTTATGGTAGACTCTTCTGGTGTGAAAGGCCAATATGGTCCTCTTCCATGTCACTGCTCAGCTGATGAGAGCCTCGTGGCTTCAGTGCACAGCTTAACAAATAAGGGTCACTGGCTTGTGTCTGGCAATAAGCTTGATCTCCTCTCCTGGCAAACAGAAAGAGAGATGATGTATGTGTTTGGATGTGTGCCAAATAAAGACATATTTTGAAATGACTTTGGATATTCAAGCAGCGAATAGCAAAAACTGAAACATGCAAATAAAAACGTTGAAAGCACAGACCTAAGAAGCCTTCCAACACACAATTTCTGCTCTACAGTGTGACAGAATATATGGCATGTTTTTGTGTGATTCACATCTTGCCTTTGAATTCAAACACTAAAATGCTTTTTAGTGCCTCAGGTTTCTGCTATGGTCTAGATTTGTGTTCCTGTAGCTCAATAATGTACCTGTAGCTCAACATGTAGTGCACTGCATTAGCAAGTTTGTGCATTTAATGCCTAGAAATCACATGTATAAATTGTGTACCTTGAATTTTTACTGTTACAAGCCCGGCAAATGTGTACATGTAGATTTCACATTCACATAATCACATTGTGCATAAAGATGCCCATTGACTTTTACACAATACAGCACGGGCTGTCATACATTATGTAATTATCAACTTCTGTAAAGCTCTTACAAACAAAATATTTTACAGCACGGCAGCTATACTTTTTGAGAAGGACTGTACTATTAAACAGATATGCAGACAAAAAACATGCGCCATTAGATTACATAAAAACAGGCCATTTTAGCAATAGATAAATGTTAATAACAGCACCCTTCACCTGCCATAAACAAGCTAAGCCACAGGTTAGGTACTGAGACAGTGAACACACACAATGCTGCGAGTCTCCATCACAAACCACTTGACATTTTCATCTAATTGGTTGTGTGCATCAGCAGAGGCTTTCTGTCTGAGCAGAGTTTTGTTTAAGAATGGAGGACTGCAAAGCTACCCAAGGACTCAGCTCTGAATTATGTGAGGTTAGATGAAGCTAAAGTAAGGATAATCACACCAAGGACAGAACACTTTTTCCACTTCTTTAAAACTGTGGCTTATTTGAGAGTTAGTTTTTATTTTGTCTGAATATCTTTGACAACAGCTGCAATTTGTTCCATTTACTGTTCGTTTGTGTTCCAGTAAAGTGTCATTGTTAAAAGGTGACAAAACAGACGTAACCTTTTATCTTAGGTGGTGGGAACATTTAAATCCTGGATGCATTTGGATGAATTTTCAGATGTCCAACAGCTTCCATGTAACTTTAATGCTGAAACATACGTAAAAAAAATTGGAAAGAGAAAATTAGAGTTAAAATACTATTATTGTTTGTTAAAATATTATTTATAATATGTAATGTTTTGAGAAGTCATTTACATTGCAGTTGAAAAATTAACACAAGATACATGTTATTTCTTACACCTCATAAAGTTGACATTTTCAGGTCCCAGAACCACGTGCGCACACACACACACACACACACACGGTTAAAAGTGCAATATCATCATCTTAGAAGTAATTCACACTTTTCTAAGATGACTCATTTTTTATACACATTAATTTCAGACCCCTAAGAAACTGCAAAATTTTGTCTTCCAATATTACGAATGCATCCAGGAAATCATGACATATCTAATAATCACCATCTGAAGGGACACCGGTGGACAGGAAACTGACAGTGCCTTTATTGTGTTTTTTTTGCTGACGGTGTGTTTGTGCATGAGAGAAAGAGAGAGTTTTTGTTCTGTGATTGGTTATGTTTTTGTTTGGTAAGGAGTTTTGATCTTCATTAACATGGGTTTTATCAAAGACTACTAACCTTAAAAACAGTTTTTGTAGTTTGATATATGTGCATCTTTTCTTGTGCAAAGTAATCTTCAGATGGCCTCTCCATTGTGAAGTAGTATGTTCTGTGGTAAGTGTACTCCAATTCCAAATTGATTGCTTTCTAAACATTGTTGTCATTACAGCACTCAGACAATCTCTCTCTTTCTCTCTGCCTCTTTCTCTGTTCCTTTCATTTCCAAATAGAGAGACTGTCTCTTTTGTTACAGAGTGCTACAATTCATTACTGTGAGCAGCTGCACACATGCACTGAAGCAATTAAAACAATGAGCCGCTCTCCTTGAGATTTCATCAGTATGAAACGGCACGTGAAGGTTACCAGATTTAGGCGAGAACTGTCTGATTCTGATAAAGAAAGATGAGGAGTTTTCTTCACACTCTGTAATTGTTTGCTCTTCGTTTTGATGCAGAGATGCAAATTATTTTGTTTTGTCATTCTTCCTTGGTTTTGTCATGTTTCACATTCTTTGCAGAAAGAAACACATTTATGAATAAAAAGAATGATAATTTTAGGCTTCAGTGCTGGGACTTTAGAAATCTTATAGTGTATGAGGCCCCATGACTCAAAACGAAGTCAAACGCTAAGCCGCAGAAGTGAGTTTTGTGTTGACCTCACAGTCTGTGAAGCTTAGATATTTTTGTCAATGTAATCCATTCATGAGAAACGTTTATCATGATCATTATTCAAAAGTAGAAGTACATTAAGATTTGACATTAAATTTGGTGGAGATAGAAAGATAAAATGTATGCAAACATCTGCTTTACATTCTATTTACATTCTATACATACATATAGCACAGAAGTTTTAGCTCAATCGACAATAAGCCCAATTTACATGGAAAGGAAGCATTTGAACTAAAAAATGACAATGACTTCATTTTAATATGACAGACAGCTGCTTCTGTGCAATCAGGGGCTTGTTTAACTAGATTGTGGGTGACTAGTGAATAAGATGCAGATTTTTTCTTTGGCACAATCGTTTTGTGTATTTGCACATTTATCTTTGATTTTTTTGGTTGATTTCATGTCAAAATCTTTTCCTTTGCTTTGACATAATGTTACTTTTTGAAAACTTTTCTGAAGAAGATTTTCTTCAAACTTAGCAACATCTAGTCCTAATCAGTGTCCTCCTTTCTACAACACTTACAGAAATCATTATTATCATTTTCAAATATGAATTTTCTAATACGCAGTGTGCACAGCGGATGCCAGTGAGATTATTTGATTCAGCAGGATGCCATTTTCCCAGCAATTTTCTTGCAAATTGCTCCTCTATCAACAAAAGCATCGTTCCACCGAACACACGGTATGTAATCCAGTTTACCATTTAAATACCATTTATGCTCCTGCCCCTCTGCAATATTACCAGCTGATGTTTAATTTACAACATCTAAACTTTTAATTAGAACTGTGTCGATGCTGTTTACCGTCTCTGCCTCCGAAGCCAGAGAATGACATTTGTAATATTTCAAATGGCTTCCAATGAATTATTCAGATTCAGTAGCATGTTTTCCCTTTTTGCTCTTTAATCCTTGTTGGCCGCAGTGTGATACCAGGGAGCTTTGAGGGAGGGAGTTGAAATGGGTGTGCCAGGGGGGTGTGGTGGTGGTGGGGGGTGGCATGAGTGGCCTGCTGATGGGATACCCATCTGTCTTGGATGGCAAGCAGCAGATGGCACAGAGAGGCAAAAATTAACAGGTGCCCCATACAGAAATCTGATACATGGTCATATCCATATATATTAATTTCAATGTGCTCATGGTGCTTTTGCTACCTTTATAGTGCCAGTCCCTATTGCAAATTTATTGGAAAAAATAACCAGTACATTCTGTGAAATTTCTCCCGTTTTTGTGTTCCACAAAGAAAAGAAATTACAGGTTTGGAGCTATATGAGGACATGAGAGTAAATGATGACAGAATTTTTATTTTTGGCCAAGCTGTATTCTTTAAATTTCCTGTCTTCTGAGAAAGCCCTTCCTTTCACAAGTGGAGCAGCCAATCACTGAATCCTGTGGAGAATCAAAGTTGGAACAGACAGAAATGCTTAGACTCTCAAAATCCACTTCATCAGGAAGGACAGTGGGGACAAAAATTGTGCCTGAGCTCCCAGAGATCCACACACTCATTAAAAAGATCCAATTAATGCTCCGGCATGGATGTGAGGTCTCCAGAGAAACCTCCAGCCCCTGCCTCCATACGGCCATGCTGGAGAAGGATGCTGGTCACAGAGTCAATTACTACAATCCTTACTGGAATACAGCCATCCAGGACACAGCACCATATCAACACATCAGTGACAGACAGCAAGATTTCTGCAAACTCTCTATCCAGTTTTCAAATTTCATGTCATCATTTTTATAACTTTTTACACATAAAAATATATTCATGTTCATAGTGTAACATTGTTATGTTACACATTGTACCAGTTCACCTTTCCTTATGTTTTAAAAGAGAATAATGAAAAAGGTTATAAATTCACATTTTAAGACCTTTACCACCTTTTGTAACATTTGTAACATAAAACTGCAAGTTACTTTACTTATTATTCTTAAGGATGACATAAAATTAAGATAAACGTACTGTTACCCAAATAATGCAACCTCAAATTTTACGGATTGCAGCTTTAAGAAGTGCTTAGTTTAGTCTGTAATCAAGATTTCAAGGTTCAAGGTGTGATCAAGGTTTGAAGTTTCATTTAAATGCAGATACCTACTTTTTAAGTATTTTGAGCAGACTTCTCCATTATCTTCATCTGCAAGGCAGCCATTTTGAAACGAGACTGCCAACACAAACCAAAAAATTGTTAGTGAGTGTAATGTCAGTGAGCATGAGAGCTACACACTCAGATCCTCCACCCTTCCACCCCAACCCTTCCCTCAGCTGATGCCTTTGATAGCAACTGACATTAGACCAAGTCTCCACACACTTGTTCTCCTTACCTGTCACCTTACATCTCTGGTCCCTGAAATTCTTCTCTGTGATCTTCTGGTACTGTCAACAGAAGCTGTGTGTGTGTGTGTGTGTGTGTGTGTGTGTGTGTGTGTGTGTGTGAAACAGATATAGAAGGAAGAGTGGGTGAAAGCAGCCGGATGGTGTATCTACACATGTCCTGGTGGGAAGCAAAATCAGAGGAGCAGAAGAAAAAGTCATGTTGTCATGTGAACTAAGACAGAGGTTACAAATGTGAGGTGACTGCAAGGCCTCTGCTCACACTACACTGACAGATGTTGTTTTTTTTACCTTCACTGACAGTTCTTCAACTCTATAATTAAAGGAACAGTTTACCCAAAATATTTACCCTCATGTCATTCCAAACACTTATGACTTTAATTTTGGAAAACAAACAGTTAAGTTTGGAAGAACATTCAGACCAGTGTTTTCCAAGCTCTAGAATGACAACAAAAGCTCCATAAAGGTGCTCACAAAAGTAGTTTAAACATTTTGTGTTTCAATTACATTTCACTTTCATTATGTGGAACAAATGATATGATATTTGTCTAACATTCCCCTATTTGTTTCTGTATAAAATAAAGTCACATAGATTTGAACTGACATAAGTAATAATGAGATAATTTTTCTTTTTTGGCTGGGATATTCCTCAAAGCACACATGTGCACCACATCATGCAAAATGACATCAAACATTATATTTTATAAACCATAGCAGAGTATTAGGTTAATAGAGTATGCGGATATATTCATTCATCTGTCAGCAGGGCAATGACTTTATAAGCTGGTCAATTGGATCTGGTGATGCTAAGGGAAGTTACTAAGGGAAGAGCTTATTTAAGTCTAGGTCCATGGGATAAGCAGGATACCTAAGCAGGATAAGAAAAGCCAAAACAGTTAAAATTGTCTCAGCTTTCTGATTTCTCAAATTTGCCCAAATGATTTGAAACCATGGCAACCACATTACTTTCTAAAGCCAGACGATGGGGCTGAAATTCCCAGTGTGGATTTTTCCATCATCACGGGGAGCCATTCTTGTTGGAAGCTTAGAGAAATGAAATGGTGAAATGTCACTGTGGTGTTTGGCCTCCAAAACACAGCTTTGACCTGACCTGACAAGAAATGAAAGGTTTTCATAACACATCTGACATTTTGACATCCACCTTAAATATCACTGTCACGTTGGAGTGCCATCACGCCACACAAAAATTCCTGTCACCAAGTTTATCATTATGACTGCTCAAAATTTTTTAATGCATTATTTATTTCCTTTAAAAAACATGTTGGGCAAAAGAAACATATTAAATCACCGCCTGCTGTTTCTCCCACTTCACCAATAGGCCACACAAGCCTAAGCCTTAAATGATCCTTTTCTTATAATAAATGCTCTGTCTCTCTCTCTGTCTCTCTCTCTGTCTCTCTCTCTGTCTCTCTCTCTGTCTCTCTCTCTGTCTCTCTCTGACCTACAACAGATTTATATTGGAGACTCAGTTTAAGTTACAATGGTTGGCTATACATCAAACCTTCTGTGTTTTGGCACAAACGTCTTAATAAGTGCATGTGGGTCAAAAATAATATAAAAGATGTTCTCACACCAGACAATCAATTTGTACAAATCATGCTGTTATATTGTGCCTGTCTGAAACTGCGTACTTCCTGACAAATACGAGAAAATGGCCAAAATAAATGTTAAAGGAAGAATACACAGAGACACACACACACACACATTTATCACTGAAAGAGGGTTAAGGTTATAGCAACATAAAGCAAAAAAACAGGAAATAACAGCATTTAAAATTCAGTGATTAAACAACCATAATTTTAATGCACCCTCTTAAGAAGTGATAGGTTATGCCTAAGCATCAATTATACAGTACAAAAGTACAATACAACTTGCAAATCTTGCTTGTTTAAAAGAAAGTTTAGTTAACTCTATATAATTCCTTTGGATTGTTACAATCTTACCTTGAAGATGTGTTGTTGCTCAACAAGGGTTGCTGTGGTCACCACAGGACTGGTTCTGCATCTGGGTGTTAATTGTGGTTGGTGGATGACATACAGACACCCAGCACACTTGTTCATTTGTGGGATCTTGTAGTTATGCTCATAAGATGTGTGATTGTGTGTCAGATCTGTTTTAGGCTTTACATAATTGATTACACATATCTGGTTACGTCTCCAAAGTCGTTAGCTTTAAAAAAAACAAAAACGGAAGCAACAACACTGTGGAGTTGTAGATTCAATCCATATAGTTCTGGTGACAGATGAAGTCTGTTTCTTTAAGCTTTGAGCATGAGACAGATTGTGTGAAGTTCACGCTTCAAACCCAATCAAAGTCTCATCAGTTTGATTGTTTAGACCAAACGCCCAGGCCAAACCTGTCATCATTACCTGCTCTGTGTGGGCAGCATGTGTCTTCAAGAGACATAAATGAAACCCTCTCTTGAGCCAGTACACACCAGAATATACTTTACTGTGTGTGTGGCAGCTTGTTAAGCTTTGCCCTCTGCTCTTGTGGCAAGAATACCTGTGGCTGGTCTTTTCACCTTTGCAGGGTGCTGAATAGACTGCTTGTTATTTTCCTGTTTTGCAAGCGTGAATATCTGCCATGAGAAATATTTGAAAATTAAATAAAAAAATAGCAATAGAATGAAAAGTTTAGCCTTGAGGTGTGTAAATGGTGAACAATTTCTCTTTTCATCCCGTATTTCTTTTTAAGGTAGAGTCTAGTCAATAACAGGTGCCAGTTGCATCCGGTTTCCCAGTCTAATTACAAATATGTTACATTATTCAGTCTTTTAAAGTAAGTTATGACTGAAGACCTAGAGTTGCTTAATTTAGCAGAGGTTAGATTTAACAATTGCTTATGGATTTAAGCAAGATCTGACAACTGGCAAATACAAGTCAAATAATTTTTTATGATGAAATACTTAAATATAATACATAAGGATTAAACACCTGAAGGGCAACTGATAAAAAGCCTTAAGTCACATTCAATTGAAGGGGACAGCATAAACATACTGACAAAGCTCTGCTAGTAACCAGCATGATATTAATAGGGTAGCTGAATGAGCGCACTGTTGTGGGCTTCTGAAACAACAGGCAAACCAGCTTCTCTAGTAAGTTTATGTCTTTGTTAATTTACAACTTTGAGCAGGACTGTTAAACCCACCAGCATCCAAAACACAACATATGAAGGTGACCAGAAAAGCTGATGTTTTGCTACACAGGAGATGGGTGGATTTATTGATGAACTGAACAATGAGAGAGACATCTAACAGCATTCGTTATTTGTCTCCACATCTGTTTCCTTTATATGCCTATGTGTGGCTCACATTCATTTCACAAAACAGTGTATGTGTTTTAACACTGTTCTATTTAGATTTCCCACTCATGCATGATGGAGTCAGTCCCAATGCTGAACCTGTTTGTTTGGCAATATCCAATATATATTTCTACCATCCATTCCTGCGGTCCATGTTTTGACGATGAGTAAAGACTAAAAAACATATGCCAGAGCTCAGTAGACTCTGCAGCAGAATTCGATACACTGCCACATGAAGTACAGAAGTGTTATTTTCCCCATTTTATTTTTCCTGAAAAGAAGAGCTGAGCTGACTGCCCAGGGCAACGTGTTTCAAAATGGAAGATGAAGGTGGAACTGGTACTGCAACGGCCTTGCTAGAAACTCTTTTTAAAGGCATGACTGGTATAAAGGGAAAAAGAGAGAAAATACTCAGCTATTTGTTTGTATAATGTTGTAAAAAGAACTAGTTCTTTAAAGCAGACCTTCAAAGTTTAAGCGCTAAATATCATATGAACAAAAAAATGATGGCCTGGAACTAATTCTTGTGATGTGGTACAAGACCCAAGATGACCCAAGTTTTAGGTTTTTGCTTCCTGTGGAGCAGTGCATCAAAAAACACAACGCTGTAAAGTCACATGCATTGGTGGGGATCACTGTGTAACTAAAAGGAGTGGACTTTTAAGGTCTATCATTTGCTAATGTGGATGTCAGAAAGTATGGAAGGCAAAGATGAAAAGGATAGTCAAGGCTTAATTAGCATTTAGTAAGTTACAAACCCAACAAGCCATGTTTTTAGAAGCAACTATGAAGGAGCATCACAATTTCAATGTAAACTTAAAGGAAGACAATAAGACGGACTCAGATCTATTGCATTACAAGTATAATGTAATGTTTTAATTTTGACAAATTAAAAAAGGGAAAAGAGTGATAATGTCACATCACAAACATTAACAGGCAAATATGACAACATCTAACTTATGCCTATGGACTTGTTGGGAGAAGAGAAAACTGCTCTAAATAAGCAGAAAACAAGCATAGTTGTTATTTTACAGTTTCCACAATGATGCATAGATGAGAGCCACAGTTCAGCCTCTGACCAGTTACAACTAAGAGCAAAAACTGAAAAGTTTGTAAGTTATCTAAGGATAAACTGCACAATTTAAAGTTTGCCAAATGTCAAATATCTTCAGCGGGGGACAAAATAAACACTAAATAAAAAAGACCCACATAAGACAGCTGTTGACAAACAAGAAAATCCAGAGCTATAAAATTATTGTGGCTGGTGTAGCTTTGAGATTTGGTCAGGAGAAGAAAAAACATGAAGGCAGACTTTGATATCTTGGCAAATCTGAGCACAGCATGTGACGTTGACACCTCCTCTGAAACTCTAGAAGAGACTGTGTGAAATTAATGGGGTCTTTTTCTCAGCAGAAGCATCTGAGAAGCAGAAGACCAAAGCAAACCTCTCTATTTGCTCTCCATTTAATCTTACTGCTGCCTAGTAGAAACAAGGGAGATATTAAAGAGATCTCATTTGTGATTTTCTCTATGGGTAGTTGCTCCCTAACAGTAATAATGTTAATTCTTTTGGTAAACTGCGGTGACCATCTATCAATGAAAATAATGGATGAACATATAGTACTTATATACATACAGTACGTACAGTTCTAGAAGACCATTTGCATCCTTGTAAAAAGGGTGAACTAATTACAAGCCCAAGGGCACATCATAAAAAAATGCAGAGAATAAAACCTATTTCTATGAACATATTACCTGTCAGTCAAAAGCAAGGAATGCTGGGTAGGCAAAAATCTGGTTCAGATACTGACAGAAAGGCAGAGCAGAGGGAGAAGAGCTCGCAAGCTTGTTTCTTACATTTTGCAAAAGGAGTGAGTGAAACATTTGGATATCACAGATGCACACCTGCACAGCAAAATGAGTGAGTGCTCTGAAGTGGGGCCTGTGGCTATGAATCAGAGAGAGGGAGAGAAAGAGGGGGTGGTATATGAGACGAGTGACGAGGGGTGGTTAAAAGATGAGAGCATAAAAAGAAAGTGAAAAGAGAAGGAATGGAAAGTGCAGGTGATAAGGAGACAATTAAAATACAGAAGACAGCGAGACACGCAGAGGGTCTGAGGCACATTAGAGAAACTAGGAGGCAGGGGAATCCACAGCCAAGCAACTCAGACTCATTTTAGTGGAGGCAGGCACATCTCTCATCTCTCAAAGGGAGACATGTTTCCTCAGGCTTGGAAAATGGTGCTGATGCAGTGAAGACTGGGAGAGTTGTGTAAGAGAGAGGCTTCTGTTTTCCACTGCACCATGAAGTTCTGCTGTTGTCCTGATAAAGTCAACTGCTGCAGTTTTGTTAGACTAGCAAAACAGTTTGGATTTAAAAGTCACACAATCTAACGTAAACTCAAGTAAAAAGGGGGGAAAAATCCATTTAAAAGTGAGCAGGATTATACAATACACTCTGTGACGTGACTTTACATGTTTGTGTTTGGTACAAAATTTATCATTAATAATTATGCCACAGACACAGAACAATAATAATAAAGATCAGAGGAAAAAAATAGCAGTAGCTCAACTGGTAGACCATTGCAGTAGCAGCACAAAGGTTGTGGGTTTGATCCCAGGGAATGCAAGTACTGATAAAAATGTAGACCTTGAATTCACTGTATGTAGCTTTGGATAAAAAGAATGCCAAATGAATAAATGTAAGTAAGACAAACAACAGCAATAAAGAAAAGTGATAAGAAAATGGGAATATTTAAGAGAATTTTGGATAAAAAAAGTAATTAAATTAGCCAATGAGACCAAAGACAAAAACACAGGCTCATAGTGGAAATATAGAAAAGGAGAAAAATACTTTTTAAAGTAAAGCGAGTGTGGCAGCTCCTAATGCAGCTGTCAGTGCGATGCCTGGCTTGCAGATACACGCCGTCAATGCCGCCCGGGATTCTGCCGCTTTTAAATGAGCCGCAGCCATTGGGAGCACCAGCCTGTCGCCCCTCAACGACACCGGTCATGATTCACTGTGCCAGTGATCTCAGAAGGGAAATCTGCCAGGTTTTGGTACCTACTACCCCACACATCCCAACCTAAAATGTATTCATAATATCTCCCTCCACTGATGGAGCTTAGATAGATTGACAGAGGCAGAGAGATTGCCAGAGCAAATTTGGAGATTTTATCTTTTGATGTCAGTAATATGGTGCATCTCAATTGCACAGACCTTGTTTTAATTCTCCATGCGATTTTCACACTTGTTTGGTAAAATTTCCCCTCTTCACTAAATCAAAAATTATGATAGGTTGTGATGTCAGGCTAGTTGACCTAAGTTGAGAACCATTGTGACCAACTAGCAATTTGTTGAGGCTAATCATTGAGTCTTATTGTTGAGTCTTATTTTTTTAATTTTTAAATTAGACCCAATTTTATAACCAGTCCTGATGAAAAAAATGTTGACATTTTATGCAACCACCACTGATTCAATTGACTACCATCTACTATGTGATGTTTAACATAAGCCCAAGGTTGTTGTGGACACGGCTGTATCAAATCAAGCAGAAAGGCGCTGTATGCGTCATTCGCTAAGTGCTGCTAAAAGGCTTTCGTTCCATTCTCGCTCAGAGCGTGTTATTACTTTCACCTGTCTCATAGCGCTGCTTTATAAACTCCAAACATCCTGATTGGCTCATTATGTTTCTCATTCTACAGTGGGGAGTTGCATCTATGTGCTTAATGAATACACACCTGTGTGCTGAAGAGTTTCCATAGAAACAGTAAGAATACATCAAAAGTTTGCCTTAACTGAGGGCTTTTTGAAACAGAATTAAGACACATGCACCAACATGGTCACATTTAGAAATATATATACACATAAACACACAAAATACAAAACATACATCTACATATTTTAACATTTGCTGCATAAAACAGAAGACACAATTGTGTTATTCTATCTTCTCTTGTGCTTATGAGCCAAAATACAGCACGTGGACACCGCAACCATATAGTATGTGCTTATATTTCATAACAATGGAAATTTTGAGGAAAACAGTCCTCCATTTGCTGCGTTCATGCTAATATTGGCTATATAACAGCTTTTATTTTTACTAAGAGCTTTCCACTGGATGTGAGAATAAAACTGTCACAGTGAGGTCAGTTTTGATGCTGGGCAGAGGGACCTGGCTTGCAGTCTGTGTACCAGTGGAAGCATGCATCAAAACATATTTAGCTTACACAATATATTGACACAGTGTCATAAATCTTTTAAGAGAAAGTATTTTAGACTTTGAAAGAGACTTATAGGAATAGTTCTTCAAACTTTGGTGCAGACACACATTTTTATCTCTAATCTGATGGCACAGATTCAGTGAGATTCTGATTACCCTGCTAGTTCTTTGAACCGGGTGTAAAAAGGTAGCATCCTGCACAGCTACAGTGTCAGAACCCATCATTTGTTGTGCTCCCATCATGTTTTGCATTAATGAGCTCCATTATGGTTACAGGAAATGGGACAAAATGGTCCCCAACAAAAGAGGCATGCTAATTCACAAGTGCACACAGATGCTGTTTGCAAGCTGTAAACAATCTGTCAACGGGGAAGGGCGTTTTAATGTTTTTTCAATATTTTGCCATGTTAGCCAGGAACAATGTTCCAAATGAGAAAGTCATAGAGACTTTAAAAGTGTTTGCTTTTGCAGCAGGGCTCTTATGGGTCTTTAAAATCAGAGGCAGAATGACAGCGCTTGAACAAAACACGTATGGGTAATGTGTTTTCCTTTCCTTATGCTGTCCATTAGGCGTTAATGTTTGTGCTAATGAATGCTGGAGGCAAACCAAGCTCTATCAACACCCTCTTCTCCATCCTGTCTTCCTCTGGTCTGAGCTACATTAGTGCCCAGGCGTCCCCCTGCGAAGAGCGCCAGGGCCACTTGTGTTCTCACTGAGGCGGTCCCAGGATTGCTGGAATGTGGCAGGAGCCCCAGAGTCCTCATCATGGGAGGATATGCCACTATAAGAGGCAGTCTGATTCATTAAGCCTGGAACCAAGTACTGAGGGAATCGTATATGAACTTCCAGCACTTTTACCTTTGATAAAACCCCCCAACATTTCCATATGTTTCTCTCTTCCTCTCTTTTTCCACAGATGGGTTCCAGTTTTTCTTGCCAACCAGTGCTGCATGTCAAGGAGGAAAAAGAGATAGACCGTTAATGTCACAGGCTGAGACACAAATACGATGCTTGGAAAAGAAGCACTTAAAATCAAAGTTCCTGACACACACAGAAAGCTGACAGAACTCAAGATTACCAGAATACAAAGAAATAAAAGCAAGGGGGTGAGTAAAGGATGGAGGGTGTGGTGTATAAGATGAAATGCAGTGAACACAGAAGGTAAGTAGTAGAATGAAGAGGGATGCTTTGTAGATGCCTACAGCATGAGATTCACCTATTCTCTCTGTGTTCACCATTGTGCCTGCGCTCGTTTTCTCTTTGTGCTTAAATCTGCCTGCAGGATTAAACAAGCCCTTTGCTTGGTCTTCAAAGCCAAGCTCAGCTTTTTTCTTCCTGCTTTTCTTCTCTCCTTTCTACTTGGGTTTCCTTGCCAAGACACTTACTGGGCCTCTATCTAGTGGTCCCTTCCTACTGTGGAGTTTAACAAATCCTCACAAAAGTTTTTGCCTAGGTATAGGAGAGAAGAATGATAAACTGAGCAAAGCATGAGTAATCCCCTGTGAATTGAGACATTGTAACTCATCCTCTGACCACAAAATTGCCATTTTTACAGGAAAGGAAAGTACCAGGCAAAGACATTTTTGAACTATTGCACTCCACACGGATCAGTTTTCCAGATATCCTACACTGCGACAAGCATACAGATCAAGCACAGCTTGAGTTTCTGAACCTTTAATAATTTTTTTGTTTTCATTTGGAAATAATGAGAAAAACAAATATAGAACTTTAATTTACGAACAGGCTCATTTGATTTGTTTCCAAGAAAAATCCGCTACTCACGTCATGGGCTTTTCACACGAATGGCTCTTGAAGGAAACAGATTACTATTAATTCCTTTACTGGATGGTATTCGTGCGCTGTGTCTTTCATGCGGCATAAATTTTTTCTCAGTATTTCTTAATGGATTCATCGTGGTTTCTGTGGGGAGGAAGTTTATGATGTAAATTGACAGTAAAAGCTGTCTGGTTGTGAGGAACATTAATATTGTACTTCACAAATAGAGAAGGGTGCCTCTAATTAACCCTCTATGGCTTGTCTTAATTCATTTACATTGGTATGGAATAGCCATGGTCTTTATTCCCTTGATGTAGATACTAGCAATTTTTTAATCATGTCAGGACACTTTCCTCTGGCTAAATGTTAGAGAACGCACTACCGCAGAGGTTCATAAATACCTCACTGGTCTGTCTGACACAAAACTCTAATTATGAAAATACTCAGAAGACCTTCTCCTGTTATCAAACGATCTCTGACAGCAAGGAGAGGACATCATACATTTTTTATGTATGATTCCCTTTGCAGAGTTTAAACAGGCTTCTGGTTTCCAGCCAAACAAGATACATTTATGGGACCAGGCTGGGTGTACTTGGAAGCTTTGTTACCTCTGATTGCTCGACCATTTCCACTACAATGTGATTTAAAAGTCTTTATGTTAAGAAGACAAATCTCACCATCCGCCTTTGAATTGAGACGTGCAATTAGCAAGTTCTGCAAAGGTCTTACATCTCCTGTAATGATCAAAATTCCCCCTCATGGATTATGCAAGGTTTAAGTTCAGTAAACTCGGCTTTCAGTTTAGTGGATTTAAACGCTTTCCAATGCAAATGTAAAAATACCATGTTTTATTTCTGGCATTAAAGGATTTCTTTCACAACCTGAGGCACTTAAGAACATAAACTGATGCTGTGTGACCAGTTGAATCTTCCTGACTGACACAGCCCTCACTTCACAGCATACCTCTGAGATACTTAATTCCTGCATTTCTGCCTAGCAAAGAAGCTTGTCATTTTGTTCATACAAGTAAAGAGAGAGACAGAGAATGAGAGAGAGAGAGAGACGGTGAGGGAAGATGCCCCTTTCAGCCTTCAACCTGACTGTGCCAAATAAGTGGTGATGTTCAGCTGGGTGAAGCAGGGCTGACAGGGCCCCACCGCTAATCCGGAGTTAGCGTTTGGTTGGCTTCTCTCTCAGCAGAGGTAAATACCTAGGCGTGAGACGCAGATAAGAGCAGCGGCAGGTTTTTGCATCTTCTGCTGAAAAGCTTTCATCCTAATTATTTTTCTTTTCTGTGGCATTGAAGTCTGCAGAGCTCTGAACAAACCCATAGATGCACAGGTATGGTTAGAAAACATTCATAACAGGTAAAAACACAAATGCTGACATCTACGTCACATTAAACATGATGTCTTAGCTAAACACACTCGACTAGCTGACGGTTTTATTCAACATTACTTTAGCACAAAGCTGACAAACTAAATTAGCTTTTGCTATTTTAAGAATTGTGTGTGTGCTTTGTGGGCATATTGGGAGTGATTTACTAAGGATAAATGTGCAAACAGTGGCAAAGAATTACAAAGTTAGACAGACTATGTTGGCATAGCTGCTCACATTATGCTGAAATCTATTTAAAGTAATTCAAATGATATATTTTATTAATTTGTGTGCTAAATGGTAAACAAACCTATGACCTTTGCTGTGCTTAACATTTCGCAAATGTATGAAGACACACCTCTAAATACATATTAAAGAGAGGCTGACAAAATATTTCTCTAATTCTAAGAATTCAGTTCTCAATAGATAAACTAGGAAGTGCACTTTTAACATACTTTATACACACAAACCTTAACATACTTCATACACACGGCCTTGGTGTTAAATACATATTAAATGTACATAAACGTTAAAAAGTGAACACAGATAATAAACTTTTCTGTCATTCTTTTTTACCACATATACAGATTTCTTACTCACCTGCAGTTTCAAAAGCTCTTCTTTTCAATTATAGATGTGCCCTGTAGATAAACCATCTTCAAACGTGACCACAGGGAATTATCATGGCAGTAATTTGTCTAAAATACACCCACCTCTGCCTCCACTCACCTCACAGCTGTTGTGTTGAACTGTCAACAGCAAGATATGTTTCTTTCAGTTGCTCTTTGCCATTTTAACAACTGAGAAGAGACTTCTGTTATTTGCTGAATGTTTAAAAAGAGAGAAAGTTGTACATACAGATTCTGAAGGAAAACACTTATTGAACTGCAAACAGGAGTCTGTGACAGTCAGAGGTAAACGTTTAAATCAAAGAATGCCACAGAGTTACTGAAGTATCAGACTCTGAACCGGATCTCACAGTGCCAAAGTCTCCAGAGAGTATATCAGCATTAAAAAAAACATAATCCTACTGTAGACTGTATACAAATGATCCAAATTTGTTTTGCTTCACTTTTAAAGAATTGTTGAGTAAAGGTATTCTGTATGTTACTTTAAAGATATGGTTTAGAGTGGATTTGTCTCCATCACATTTGAACAAACCTGCAAAAAAAACAGACCTTTGAGGCTAATTAATTTACCACACACACAATACCCTCACAGAAAAGAAATAGATTTCACAAGTGCAGAAACACATGCTCATGTGAAAAACATCACAGTTGTTTCATGTCCAATGAGCAAATATGTGTATCAGATATAAAAGGTGTGGTTTTGGAACATTTTTGTGTGAACCCCATGTAAACTCCCTTGTGAAATCCATTGAATCACATGTGAAATGTTGTGATGTCTTTTTTCACTTACCATGTGTTTTTGCACATGTGAAATTGTGTCTTTTCTACAAGGGTCTCTTCTGCTACAGACTTGAGCAGTATTTTATAAGGAGAGATTTTAGGAAGAATTTCTTGCTTTTCAAGGATTGCATAACTCTTAATAAAAGTATATGTACTATGTTACATTGTCACTTTTAAGGAAAATAACTTTCAAGAGCATTTAAAAAAGTCTCTCACCATCAGTTGAGGCTCTCCTTCAACAGTGTATTTACAGACTTTGTGTTGTGGCTCAGTGCCTGAATAAATATACAAAATTTACAAAGGAATCATAATCACAAGGATTCCTGTGCACAGCCAAAGAAAAACAAGCCTAATTTACACATAGGGACAACAAATAACACACACACAATATTAATAAAAAAAATAGTTTGACAACAATTTAAATATACATCTCACCTAATCATATAGACCATCTAGCAGAACAAAACCAAGGTTCTTAGAGAATGCATGACCTCATAAATTGTATAGCTTGAACTTCCTTTGATAAAAGTATCTGCCAAATGAATAAATCTAAATGGTATGAACAGAAAACACCATTCTGTGGTTGAAATGCATGAGCAGACAAAGAGAGCAAGAGGGGAACGCATCCAGCGGGAGACTGAGAGAAATAATATGTACATGTAAGATCACAGAGCATCAGTCCAGCAAACTGCATTAGAAGTTTTTCCTTGTTTGATACAGCAGCGCTTTTCCCTCAGTGTACTGCCCGAGTGCAGAGGCCACTGAGGGTCTAGATGCTTTCTTCTCCAGCTGTTCCTTTGCCTCCTGCCCTGCCACCAGCCAGTTGCCTAATGACAGTCATAAAAGGAAATGGGAAAAAAGGCATCGGTCGAGGGGGGACAGAAGATGTTTCCTGGTGCTTCAGAAACACATTTGTATGTGTAAACGCAGCCAGTAAAACAAGTCGAGTACAACTTGGTGGTAGAATAAGTATTAACCAGGAGCAACACTGAAAAAAAATCTGTTAGCAGTAAAGCTTGTTGTCTTGATGCGGATATAAATGTCAAGTATGATGAAATGAATAAAAATATTAAACAATATCCCCTCCCAAAGGCATTTTCATAAGATCCATGCTGTCCTCTTTAAGCATTGCAGTTATGTTAGAGATGGACACCATCCTTCATGCTTCATACTTTAATGCACAAAAACTTCTTTCACTGACACGAAAGTTTCAGTTTTAATTTAGCAAAACTTTGTCTTTAAATGCTTATGCCTTTTGTCCTGTGTTTTGTTCCTTTGTGTACTGTGTTACTGTATCATCTTGGTATTTGGAAAGAAATGTTGAGCTGTAGCCGTACCTGCGATTTACTTTCCTCGTCTGTCAATCATCTGGACACAATTAAAGCTTTTGATCAATATAAACAACCCCAAGGCACAACAAAATTACCTCCACTGGTTTTCAACAATTCTCAAACATATTTATGCATAAAGGTGTCCTTGAACAACAAAAACTACATTTTCTCTGCAGCTGTTTAAAAACAAACAGTACCAGTCGAAATGAAAAACATGAAACTAATTTCGGATAATCTGTAATGTCAAGATAAGCCAAAGGGTATTAATAACTTTCACGGCTGAGCGTTACGCATTGGAGATTGGCTGTACGGTTACCGCCATTTCCATTAATGTTGCGTATCTGAGCGTGTACTTCATCCTGGAAGTTGAAGGAGTGGATGAGGTGCGCTGATTCTAACAATCAAGGCCGATGGGGCAGCCAGTGCCATTTAATCTTTCACAACAAATTATTCCCTCTATTTGTTTATTTGCTTTTGCAGCTTCCCTCATCTCTTCCTTTCACCCCCGCAGTATTTTGAGGAATGCAATTTCAGGGAGAATGAAAGGGCAATGTTTTGTTTGATTCAATCAGTATTGAATTGAACTGGATCAAATGAGAGCCCATTATCTGAAGGCACTGTTTGTCTCTTGGTGTAATGAGGGCCCTGTTCACACGCTGGTGTCTAAACCACCACATCTGTCCAACTGTTTCAGCGCAACAGACCTTTTATTACCACTGTGATGATCATCTTGTTGTTTTGTGTGATAATTGTATCAAATAATCTCCATTTCGCAGAGACAAAGACTGGTAACAGAATGCCCCAAAGTTCTCAGCAAGCCAAGGCTGCAGTATTGTACTGAGTCCTCCTGAGGCACAACAAACATTAAAGCTCACAGACTCAAAGCCATGACAAACCGTGCGCTGACACTTCAATCAAAACCTCTGAACAGCAGTGAGCTACCATCTGTGGACGAATTACATGCAACTTATAACGTAAATTTGATTGGACAATGATAAAACAAAACAGAATAGGCTACACAGGGTGAATACCAAAGACACGCTATCCCACAATGCAATGGAACTTTGATGAAATGGAATTGTCAAGATCGCTATAGGATTATATTATAAGATTTAAATAAATAAACTGTGCTTATTTTGTTTCATATAACATTAACTTTATCTAGCTAAATTTATAACATATTTATTTTTTTCTACGCACTTAGTTTTGAATTCTTAGTTTTGAGTTCCGCATTATGATACAGCATTGAATGATGTTACCTTATGTAGCCTACAGTTATTGTTGTATATAATATATTTTTTGTTAGATGTCTTCCAGCATTCTCTGTTGAGTTTGAAGTCTTTTTTTAAAGCTGAAAACTAATTTCTTTAAAAGGCATTTTTGTTAGAGCTCACTGGAGGACAGGAGGAAGGGGTTGAAAGCAGGAGGAACGTGGTTTGCTTCACTTCCTGAAATGCACTTATGGGCTGGTGGGATCTCCACTGTCTGTTTATTATAATTACTGTGAGATCCTTCTTGTTACATTTCCCCAAGTTGCTCTGTTATGGGCCTCTACCAGGAAAATAAAGTACAGACACTGATTGCTTTTTGACTGTTGTTATTGTTGGATCTGTTTAGTTTGCAGTAGGTGTTGAATGTCACTGTAAGTTTAGCATTGCTGCTTACAAGTTATTGTAAGGACAAACAGCATGCGCTTTCACACACTTTCAAGGGAGATTCCTTATATTTTCTATCTCTACATTTACACAATGCAGTTCATCTGCAAATTCACAAGGACGCGATACAATTAGCGTGTTCATGACTATTTATAGCGCCAACCTATAAGATAAATTTGACTGGATGATTAAATACAATAGACTACAGTAAGGTGTTTATTAAATTAAGATCATTAGCAATAAATTATATGTGTATTTCACACTACACATGCCCTCATTTGAAGCTGCAGAAACTGTCACACTGTCATGGAAGAATAGCTAACAAGTTCATTAAACTACAGTAGATTGCTGCTTTGCTCACGTTTTGCTTGTTAGCTATCCAAAATGACATATTTGGCTGTTGACTACAGAGAACAGAGTAGGAACTCATACGAACATTCATAAGCATTTTAAGCAATATATTTTGCATATACAGATTTACAGAGCCAAACACCAAAAAGAACAAAGTCCACACAACTGGCTCAAAGTATTCCAATAAAATATCTCCTGGAATCACACAATAGTTTTATGTGAAGAACAGAGCAGAATTTAAGCCATTATTTGGGCTCCTCCAGCTAGAACAGTCTGTCTAACATCTCACAGAAGGAAGAAAATAATACAGTGTCGTGTACAACATGACAGTAAGTAAATGATAAAACGAATGAAAAAGTTTTTAGGTTATTTAGGTGAACTTTTACTTTCAAAGCCATTTCTGTACTTTTACTAAGGTTTACTTTATAAATGTAGTACTTTATTTGTCATCTGATCACTCATGGGTAGAGTGCCTAATGTTCTCGCAGCCTTGTGAGGTTTTTGAAATGTACGGTCTCTCAGGAGGTGGCAGCTGGTAGCTTGGAGTCAGTACAGCCCCCAGACGAGCACTCCTCACTGAGCAATGCAGCAGCCCTTAAACAGGCCAGCGAATGTGTCACTCCTCTCGGCTCAAACACGGCTTGGAGCTGGTTCTGAAATGGCAATGGAACAGGTCAGTTCTGCATTAGCCTCCAGTTACAACAGCACCATGCTCCCATGAAGAGCAATTACACACTCTCCAGCAAGACTACCTTGGCATTACTTCTGGGCCATTATACAGAGGGAATGACAGACTTTTCAGCAAACATAGAGAGGGCTCACCTCAAAAGAAGGGTAAAGCAGACCTACTGGATCTTTCTCAAAAGACTCAGAAGTCTGCAAGACCTTGTATGAGTCCTTCAACCCCTCCAACATACATTTCTAATGAGTCTGTACAGCAGGCCAGACCAGAATACTTTGGTTGAATTCAGACCCAAGACTCTATTTCCAATACTATTTAAATGGGTTCTGTTAAATGTAGACAGTACGTCATTTCTGAGAAAGGCTGTTGATATTTGAAATCAACACCCAATCCAACACACCCTTTCATTCATTGCTCCGCCCCCAAATAACAAACATGGTATGCAACACAGGTAATGACTAACAGCTGATTGGTCAAAAGAATGTTATGGTTTTATGTTCAGAGACATCTGAACTCATGTCAGTCTTTGCAGGGTGAGCTGGTAAACTCTTCAAATTGTTGCTATAGATCAATTTACTGGTGAAGTGAATAAAGGTGAAAGGTCACCATTTCCCATATGTAGGTTTACTATACTTGGTTTCTGCTCCACAGAGAGTGACATCACTTCCTCTTTCACTTGATTGAGTTCTTTTCCTATGGCCTTTTGAGAAATGTGATTAAAAAATGCAGCTCTTTTTCTTTAATCTATAATGGAACAGACGTTATCATTTATTGTTAAATAATGCACAGGGGCCGGTGGCATCAAGTATTAATAACTTATCGAATGGTGTGAGCTGTGGTGAGTGCCTCTGGGCTTGCCTTGGACTTTGAACTGGCCAGGGAATTGTGGACCAAACAACATGAAATGTATGAATTCTTGGAAGCTTTGCATTTACAGCTTTTGTGTGATCATAAGAAAGTGAGAGTTTCTGTCTATGTTTTTATCTTTAGCACACATTGAAATTGTGGAACTGGAACATAACATTTTACTGGAACAAAACAATGTTACAACTGCATAATATACTGGCAGTGATTTAAGCAATATACTATTTCTATTACTATATTATTTCCTGATGACAGGTGAAAGAAATTATACTCCTGGAGTAAAAAAAAAACAGACTCTTTTCTACAGACAAAACCTTTGGTCTAGAATAGTGAAAACACACATACATACATTACATCCAAACAGTGAATCGTTCTAGTGCTGTTATGATAAGTATCATCATTGAACAGTTTTTACATCTTCCATTATGATAATACAGAACAAATAGAACTATTATGCGATCAAAAACGCTGAACTAAATTTGTTCATCACCAGCTGCATATCTCGTATTAAAAAGAAAAAGATGGAGGTCTTTCACTCTGTGTACACATCAAAGCAGTTCAGTAATTTAATTTAAGACTCTAGACATCTTATCAGTATGTACTGCTCTCCTTTTATTCAGAACATCTGCTCTTTTAAAACTTCCAAACTTTACCTGCAAACTTTTGCCTGTTGGCTTTGCATTTCACTCGTCTGAATAGAGCTGCACTATCAATATTAAAACGCTTCCTGCTGAAGGACCTTTTCTACAGCTTTGGCACTTTGACCTGTCTTGCTTTACTTTTTAGTAAGTTGTGATGGACAAGTCAAACTTCAAGTAAATCCACAGAAAACAAAGTCCACCAATTAAAGGCACATTTTAGACAAGCAATGCAATCACATTCAATTCACTTCAGTAGTGGGGACTAAAACACTTGACCTCTTCCAGTCACATCTAAATTATTATTGTGCTCCTTATTCATTATTTAACAGTGTGTCTCATTCTGACAACTACCCCATATCAGATTAATAAATAATGCATGATTTATTTTTCATATTTAACCTACTGTATATATGCACTAAGCTGCTTTTGCAAAAAGTGTACAGAAACTATTTGATCATTTTTGGCATTGTTCTAAAATGCAGCAAAGCATTCACAGTGGGGATACACAGTGTCCACAAAGTTGGACAGTCATCTTACATTCTGAGATGTAACTGTTATATCACAAGTGTTTCTGAAGTTTTTGAATAGGTTTTTTATAAGTTGGCCCTGCAATGAAGGCTCTGAGAAATATCTGGCTCCCAAAAAGCTAGTTTATTGGTTGACACAGACCTTTATTTTTTCTTCCAATTATTTTAACATGAAAAGGTGAGACTTTAAAAGGGACATATAGTCTAGCATACCCAGCTCTGGTCCCTAAGCTATAACAGTTTGTATTGGTAGTGTTGACCAGACTAGAAATGCTCAAGAAACAGAGGGACAATTTTCTTTGGTCCTGTCTTCAGCTCTGTGTTTACCGGTCCCACTAATGTCAGCAAACTAAATGAAAAATCAAACTGTTGGCTGTTTTTCATCTGCTCTGCTGTAAACATCCATGATAAAAATTCTATTTGCTGGATAGCTTGTAAATTGAAAGCTTAAACATGGTTGCTGAGCAACAGTGGCCCAGTTGCCAAACAAGCATTACTGCCAATTATGGTGGGCATAGGAAGTGGCAGGTCTCTTTTTTCAATGTCACTTTCTCTTAGACTTAACTTTTTCACAGAGGACAGAGTTAACATTGCACTACAGTTCTCTCCAAGGTGCTGCCTAGCCAAAATGCTGATTTCTACCAATGAATAAATGATAAAATCACTCTAATTCTATCTGTCCATATAACATTTAGTAATCTGAATACATATTAATCTTAAATGTAAAGATTTATATAAATATTAAGCAAATAACATTCATATATGAACTAAAAAAATATATCACATTTACATATGCATATACACCACATGTCGAATGCATTAAGGTTTCAGTTTATTAGCATGTGCATGGAACTCAAACCCATAACCTTGGTTTTGATAGCATCTCCATCAGTAGCTATAGAAGCCCTTGAAAAAAAGAATCGCATGGGGAAAAATGCAGTTGTGCTGCATATCAATGTAACCACAAGTTTTTAGACAAAGTTCATGGTCCTGCTATTTTGATTGGTCATGTGGCCTATGTGGTCATTTGATTGGTTATTGTTTGTATCACTATTTATTTTGACCATGGCAATAAAGAAAGGCTGTTGGTCTTTGCGTTGCTTGGTGACACATAGCGAGTTGGCTGCATTGGCTTCTTTGGAACTATTTTAATGAGTATATGTAAACATATGAGCATGTGTATACACATGCATTTTAAGGGCATACATTTTTTATATCATAACCACAATGCACATACTTTGTTATCTGAACTCTAGATATACAAGCATTGTTGTCTGTGAAAAATCGTATTGATATCTCTTCTGTTTCCTGTCCCACTGTGGTTCCACAGGGACTGCATCTCATTCTTGCTTTGCACACACTAGAATGTAATGGAAAAATACAATAAACCTCAATAGACTTGACAACCTAAGATCCCTTATTTATAAACACAATACACAGTACACATTAGAAAAGTCAACAAACCCTTAATATAATAATAGTAATGTTAATGCGCCACCAGTGACTTTCTGATAATAAATGCACTGATCAGTTATAAAAGCAAATTAAACAAAACTAAAGGTGGTATTACAATTTATAGGACTTCCAGTAAAAAGCTAATGTCTGAACACCTGTGTAGTCCAATTAAAATTCTCAGAAGTTTTAAAGGCTCATTGTAACAGCTTGAAGATCTGGGATAAAGTGCAGAGCCATCTGCTTTGAATTTACAAAGCAATAATAGCGAAAACCATGTAATAATTCATATTCATGAGCATGAAGCAATAATTAAATCCCCTTGCCACAAACATGACCAACAGGAAATATGGGGCAAGTGCTCGTGATTTGATACGTCACAGATAGGGACTCTAAGCTAAATGCTGCTTGGAGGTGTTAGTTTTGAAAGAAACACTGATGAAAAATAATGGTGTCATTGTTCTGTGATATTGCACCTTTCTATTAGATTTACCTGATATGGGAGCGTGGATTGTGTAGGGGGAAGGTTGATCTCTTTAGGTAATTAGGTTTGCCTGGGTATTATTGCTGCAGATCTGAGCCTTGAGGGTTGCTTGCTTGGTTGCTAATCATTTTAAGCCAGGGCTGGAACTGAAGATGTTGGTCGCCCCAAAGAAGCCACCCGGCCTTTGGTTAAGCTTGTTAAAGAGAGGGGGTGAGAGGGGGGCAGCGAGGTTACCGCTATTGAAGAGAGGAGAGCAAAAGAGATTAAGTGAGGGCAATAAATATGATGACTTAACCACATTGCACATCTCTCACAGGTATAACAGTCCCTGCCGAGCCAGCTGTGATTCAATTACTTCATAATCTAGTGAACAGCGTATGTGACATGACAGGCTGGTTATTACCTTCTCCACAAAGCCTGGTATTTGTATTTGTCTGTGTGTCAGATTTTTTTTGGGATAGGATAGTTGTGATGATTTATGTCTACAGGAGCAGAATGTTATGATACAAGCACTTAAAAATACATTTAAAGCTCTGGCTTGTTTGTAAGCCGCTAAAAGGAAATAAAAGGTCGATAGATACAGAGTTATGTCTGTTCCTGTAAAGTAGTTCATAAGAAATTCATTTGAAAACCTGGACTGTCATGGGTGAGTTCACCATTTAGGTTTTTGGCATCCATATGGATAGTTGAAAAGCCACTGTGAGAGCGATAGAGAATTGCGTGCTCCAAAATTTGGTCTATTTTTCTTCCCAATGCGAGTGAGAGTTTAGAAACCTCGGCAGCCAGCTGAATAAGCGACGGTCCAAAAGCATTTGGGAATCAATTTTCTGAGAATTTCAAAAGGCGTTCATAGAAGTTCAAAGATACCATCCCTCTGCCTGAATCTTTGGAGAAAACAGACTAAAGGTGCCAGTGAGGTGCTGCAGGAGTCATGTGTGCTTTTTATCATTGTACAGACACATTTCCAAACCCTGCCATCTCAACCCAATTTTAATCACCATAGGCGACATCTTGGGTTGTTGGGAACAGACATTCTGCTTCAAAGACGGTTCTGTGACAAGAACAATAATGCAGAGATAATCAAACCGCTCATTATGAGGTGAAGTGGCTTATTTCAGCAGGGTTTGAAGTGAGAAAAAGCCAAAAGCAGTCATCTTCAGACCCTTACAGCAGACGGTTGACACAGCTCATTATACACCTATTTGAAAACACACGTCACAGAGCCAGACAGGCCACCATTTCCACTGCAGCGGCCATTAATAGCACTCTAAAATAAGGTCGCAGAAAGATGGCATTCCTGGATCTCTTGACATGGACTCTCGACCCACTCAGCATACGAAACAGGTTGCTTGTCTTGAATCAACAAAACCTGGTGATTTGAAATGTATTACATCTCATTATGTCCCATTCTTGCCACGACTGTCATCTTCCACACGGACACCCCACTTAGTTTCAAATCATTATGTCTTGGTGTGTGGCCTTACAGACAGCCAGACTAAGAGCTCCACTATAAGACTATGCAGAATATCCACTATGCAGAATATTTTACTCGCCAGCCAATCAGAGTTCAAGATTACTTTTTTATGTTCATTAAACAAAGTTTCAGCTTGAGTCTCTACTTTTTGCTTAAAAAATGTGAAAAAGCAACATTTCTAACTGGATTGAGAGGTCAGACTGCCACTTTATGTCAATATTCTGTCAGACACTTCAAAATGAGGTAGTTGTGAGAAGGTCACACTGAGTGGCTCTCTAAGGGCATATTTTAAAGGTAATGGCAGAGATGAGAGTGACAAGAAATGTACAATATCAAAAAAAGGTTAGGTTCAGTGTATAACAACAACAACAGCGCACGCAACTAAAATGGCACCATCATCAATTTATGACAAGATTTGACAATCAAGACCAAAAAACAGCAAAAATATTTATATGAAAAGATCCACACTAAGTGTGCTGGCCATGAAGTAGCTTATTGTAAGATAACAGAGAAAATGATTAAAGTAACATTGATATTAATAATAGAACACACAGATTAAAGTAACAGTTACAGAAATGTAATCATTATTTGTATGCCAATGCATTCAAGGAAAACAGAGACTGTTAAAGAGACTGTTAGGGCTCTTTAAATACAGCTGTGACGGAAGGGAAGAAAATGAAGAAGTTAAATAAATGAATTTGTTTGTCACCTTTTCATATCACATTAGTGAAGAGAGGGAGTGACAAAGAAAACATGGTTTTGTGATATACTTGGTATTTGGCCTGTTATTTCAACTGTTTTCTCAAATCACTTCTCTTAAGCTTTTAATGGGAGCTGGGTGTGTGATAATCATCTCAGTGTCCAATTATAATTGTCATTTTTGAGGGACAAAAGCACATGGACCGGTAGCTAATGAGAATAATATAGCCATGAAAATGCTAAACTGTAAAATAACTTATGCCGTGTTGTTCTGGGTGGGAGAGCTGTATTTCATTAAATGCATAAAAGGATGTCACAGCATGTATTATTTCTCATCTTTCCAATATTGTAAACTCATTTGGAATATGGCTATTGCATGCTGGTGTATGCATTAAGGTCTCCACCTCAAAACTGAACATGCATTTGATTTATAGAAAATATTTCAATTTAATTCTGTGTAAACAAAAACAGGTCTGTTTATAACATGCTATATATTGAACTGTCCACACAAGATAAAGCTTTTGGAAATGTTACCAACACATTGTGATCCAGGTCCTGGCTGACAGAGTCCTTGCTGCCCTGTATTGAAAAATATAAGCAGCTCTAAGTGGAGAATATAGTGGAGTTTAAAATTTGCAGTTGGAGCTTTGTTGAATTATGCAATTGATTTCTGTTGACGCTTTCTACAAACACTAAGAAGACAAGCTACCTCAGATATATAAATTGTTAGTGCTGTTCTACCTTTGCTTACCGAAAGAGCCAAAAGGAACAAGGAATCGTGAGAAATGAGAATCAAGAAACAGCAGCGAAAAACAGCATCGGCAAGATTGTATAGCAGAGCGGAACATTGGTTTTGAAAACAAATTATGAAGAAGGACGTGGGGAGGGGTGACAGAAATATCACCAATATTTGTTTCCCTTGTGCTTCTCTCCTTAGGGCAGATACACTAAAGGCTTACAGCACAGAAAAAAAAAAAAATGACAAACAAAACAAAAAAGGGCACAGCGAACAGATGACGGTAAGGAATGACATAATAAAGCGAATCTATTAAAAAGCCATCTAAACATTAATAAAAGTAATGATTTGATTATAACATACTACCCCGGCCCCAGTAGCACAGACTAAAGTGCTTTTTATTTTTATGCTCTTCTATCAAAACAGGAAATGAAAGAGAACAGGCGAGCAGAGGGGAAAACGAAACATAAAAACTATTGCGTCCCCCCACCCCCCCGTTAATGGGATTTTCTCTCCACCACTGATGTGACTGAGGTAGGGACATTATTTGTCAAGGGAAGCGATGTGGAGATGGGACAAAACACTACCAACATCGCTCTCTCGTTCTCCTACCACTCCAGTCTTCTCCAGTGAGTGCTTCTGAAGCCTCAGATTCATGAACCCCATTAGAGGCAGAGATATCAAGTGATTTAGTGGCAAACTGTCCACAGTGTGAGGAGACTGTATTGCACACTGTGGCCTCATCCACAAGCCCCCACCCCCAACTTATGGCCACTCATCTCCAATAACCCAATATATGAAAGTAATATTTCCAATCTAGACTAGTGCAACCAGGGTAAAAAATTGACAGCTTGGAGGAACCACCACTTTGCTACATACTCATCCTAAACTGTCCAGTACATAAGTTCTGGTTAAAAGTGGACAGGTGTTTTGCAATAGCAATATTTACTGCTTCTCTCAAAAGAAAGGCAAGTTTATTCGTCTGGCACATATACACAATGGTCATTCAGCATGATTTACATACTGTAAGCATAATAAAGGGAATATGAAAATCACGTTTATGTAAAAGTTAAGTATAGAATAAAACTAAAATAATGGGGAAATGGGGAAAACATTGGAAATTATATAGGAATATAAAAAAGTAAAGGGAAAGGTTATTTTAAAACCAATTCAAATGAATTAAAAGTAAGTGTAAACAGAACAAAACTGAAATACCATTGTGCAATAAAATGTAAACTGCAGCAATTTGTGAGTGCGCAAACTCATTTTTTTTTAGATTTTGGCTGCAGCTATAAAACTGACAGTGTTTGGTGTCACAGATTTTATCACTGTTTTCTAACTGACTCTGTACTAATGATCTAAGATGTCTATAACAGTCAGTGTGTTCTGATCCTGGACCATGCAGAGATCTATAACAGCATTGTATCTATTCAAGCCAAGCTAATGGCCTAAGAACTGTAAAGACAATGGCTTATTTATTTTGTAGTTTTTGTTATTCTGATCAGAATTCTAGCAACATTCTCTATGGATTATGAACACCCATAGTCAAAACACATGAACATATTTAATTAACCTCACAAACATTTGAAAAGGCCAGTAATGACTCTGTTGTGGCCATCCACCCAGCTAGTAATGACTGCATGCATTAGATCTTGTTTGGATACAAAACACCTCGTTTTTGTTCCAGTGTTTATAAGTGATGATAGTAATTATAGTGATACAATTACTGCTTTAAAATAAGAACATATCAATGAAGTACAGAACAATAGCACATAGGCCTTCATTAAAGTGTCAAAGAAATTCGTTCTCATTTTTTAAAGTTTGAAGATTACATGTTTGTCTGTACATGCATTTAATACATTCATTACCATACCTGTCCACCACAGGCTCCCTGTCAGAAAAATGAGTGGCATGGTCACATCTCTATGCTGGCCTCTCAACTGTCAGTAGCTTAGATCCACAGGCCCCACTGGATCTTACAGGCATGCAGCTGTCATTTAAATCCTGACAACCCAGACAGACGCCCACGGAAATGTTGCTGTCTTCGTACGGATTGCGTAGATAAAACCCCTAAAGGACCACACTGATGGACACAGCGTAGCGACCAGGCCGGTCTGTGCATAGAGACGGCCTGTAATTAACGCAGACATTCAAATCTTAGGTAATGAGTGATAATAACAGAAGCAGACAAGCGTATGTTTGTGTAATTGTGAGATGGTGCCGCAGTCTGGCACAATGTCACAGTGAGTAAGTGGTGGGCTGTAATTATGACCTGCGTTTCAATTATGCCCAAAGAGACGTGACTCTATTCCCAAACTGCTGATTACTTGGACGCTTGGCAAAGATAATTCAGCAGAAGGTACAACTTTGTGGTGCTAGCTTGTATGCTATTGTGCAGGAAAGGTTAGAGTTTCCTTTTCATTGTTATTATGGGCAAACCAATGGGGTGCTGTATTCATATTTGTTTTTGTACCATCTTCACCTCACGGAAAACAGACAAGCTGTGAGATTGTTGCGAGCTTTGAGAGGCTTCAGAAAAGGAAAATATAAAACAGAAATCTCAGACCGTGATTTAGGGGAAATCTAAAGCGATTCCAAATTGGATTGAGCCTGATACATGGCACATATATACGGCACATGTCTAATATGATGATAGACGCGTCTCATCATTCTTTCTGTCACCTGAATACAGATGACAGCTGACAGTACAGGCTCCATTTTATAACATGGGTGATGCTTTGCTCTTAAACCTCGGGGGTGTGTTATAAAATTGCATATGGAAATGCAGAGACGCAAACAAAGTTAAAGAATCCTTAATCTCAATTTTTTATATTATTTCATGAATAAAAAATGTGGCAGATTTTTACAAAACAGAATATAACTGTACTTAACACATAAATAGAAAATATGAGAGCATGGAAATGCCACTAGTTGCCTCAGACTTATATTGTATAGAAGAAAGCAGTTCATAACATTCTGCTAAACTTACCCTTCGGTGTTCCACAGAAGAAAGAAGTCATACAAATTTGAACTGACATGAGGGTGAATAAATGATGACAGAATTTTCATTCTGGGTAAACTGTGCCTTTAGAGTACCAAGTGAAAACATTCCTTTTGTTCGGATTTCATCATTTCTCCTTTTCCTTCTCTCTCTTTTATTCTCTTGGCAAAGGCCAGATGAGAAATATGCACCGATCCGCTCGTGTACATCCAATAACCACCTGAATCACCCGAGCTTAACTAACAACAATTCCCAAATTCTCCCTGGCAGGTTATTTATTTATTGCCAGATTTAGCAATAGAGTGGGCAAGAGATTACATCATCAGACTGTGAGCGAACTGCACAAGCATTAAATTGGATTGAATCCTATTATTGAGTATATTTCTAAGTTGGTTATTTGTTATAACATTCCAGGGCAAAAATGCGGAAAGACTTGCTCATAGATGCTTGAAATTCAAAGCCATGGGCACGAGGGAAGGTGGTTGGTGAAGACTTCTGTTGAGGATTTTTAGTTAAAGACTCTATGGTCTCAACAGAGACTGCACAGAAGGCATTCACAGCCTTAAGAGTAAAGCCACATGTATTCTTTATTTAAATAAGTTACGTCAGTTTTACAGTATGTATACACCAGTGTAATGTCTGCCAGCACCTCTGAGCTTTGTAAATGGCTATTCATTGTGTGGATACAAGGAGTAATTACATTATGGAAGTCGATTAACATTGAATTGATTTTATAGTGTAACTACAGGACATGCTTGAACTACATCTGAACAGAGAGGACCGCCTTAAGTGCATTTTAAAATTCAGTCATAATTATGCATACACTGCAAACTAATTAAGAAACGGTGAACTCCTCGCCCCTCATTTTGTTCTCGGTTTGCCTGGGAATCGTGTTTCTCATGTCCCACATGTCATTATATATTTCTCAGTTTCTCAGTTGCAAATGTCTGGTCACAGCTTTCTTCGCAGAGCTAAAGAGAGAGAAGCAAAAAAAGAAAAAGAAACGCAACTTCAGAGGAAGAAAAAATATCTTTGACTTCTCACTATTTCAAAATCATTATAGTAATAATCTAAAAAGTCCCGTCTAGTGAGAAAAATATGGGCATTTTTATAATTCAATACATGTAATTTATGAGTGCAGTAATAAGGGTGTATTTCCTCTGGGATGCCACTGTGTCTTCTGAAAAGAAACAAGAGTCATAAATGAAATCTTGGTTATTAGGCTTTTGTGATGACAATAACAGGCTTCCGAGCAACATCCTCAGTCATTAGACGAGGTGCGTCACACACGTGCAGCCGGGCGTCTTGAGTCACCGCAGCTGGCAATGACAGCAGCACACCCGCTTTTCCCCTTTAGAAAAAAATGGGTGAAAATCAACAGCAACTTTACCCAAAGTGACACATGATGCCGGCAGTAACCTGCCTCGCTTTCACAAGATTACTGGTCTGTGAAGACTGTAAGCACTCTTCTGACAAGTGTTGGGGGTGGGTGATATTGGATCCATCTGGCTTGCTGGATTTTTGGGAAGGCGATGGCACCCTCTCATCCATTTAAGGAAAAATGTGTGTTTGAGGGAGTGTGCGTACATGCGTCATATTTCAGCACGCAGGTGCTCTGCACATTCAACACATCCAGAGGCGTCGGGTTCTGTAAGATACGAGGTAGAATAATTATGTAGCTGTCATCATTTCTTGCATCTTATTTCTCAAGGACACTTATTCAAGCTGTATCACACGAGTGTGATGCTGTTTTGGCACGAAGGCGAATCGGCTATGGGTACGAAACAGCAGAACTTTATAAAAAACGTCAGCATTAGTAACTTGTTTTAGATACATTATAGCTAGTTTTTGGTGAAAAAGGTCTAACAGAAGCCAACTGCTCTGCGTTTTTTTTTCTAAGTCAGAAAAACAAATTGGGAAATAGCAGAAACACAAACAAGGAGAGAGATAAGAACATTGCAATGTTCCAGTGCTGTTATGATAAATATTAGCACGCTTAAAATGCCACTTACCCAATCAAATTAGAGGTCTGAAACGAACTGTTGCATCATTCAACACAGTAACACGACCCTGTTCCTTAGAATTCTCTATGCATTTCTCTAAAAATACTACCCATAATTTAAAAAAGCTGATTTTCATTGAGAACACAACAGAATTGAACAGGATAGCATGTGATCTTACGTCATAGCTGCAGGTCACAGGTTGTTTAGTATTCTAGCATCAGTGAAGCTGAACCAACATTGACCTCAGCACCAGAGGAGATCTTCTCACCCCCAGGATACTCAAGGCTTAGCTCAGCTAGCACTGTACCGTCTGCCCAAACCACGTGCTCTGCTAATATTGTACACCACAGAGAATCCTTATGTCTAGTGACAGATGCATAGTGCTTAGATGCATAGATCCATTCTGCTAGAAGCCATGGTGTAATTTATATATGTCAAAAACACTATATAATAGCTAGCTAGCTTCTTTTTGTTTGTCTGTCTGTCAGAAATTTTAAAGCATTTCACTGCATGTCATACTGTGTACGATTATGTATGTGACCAATAAAATTTGAATTTAAATTTCAAATTTGATCTAGTTTATAGTCTGTAAAATTAAATAAACCTTGAATAATACCTAAATAACTATTAACAGGAATTCTATGAACAGTTAATTTGGGTCAATCAGATCGGTTAACGCTGTTATAATGTCAGATTTTGAGACCATAATAGTAATAATCAAAGCTTCTATTAAATGTCATTTTAGCTGAAAGGCAGGCATCTTCTGCTATAGGCCTTAGAGAACTGTGGGCAACTGAACAGGAGGTGAGATCTCAGCACTGCCACAGTGACAAATCAAAGAAGTGCATTATGGGTAAAGTTCTCATCTTCCACATCAAATACATTTTGTGCTTTCAGGGACTGGCTAATGTTCCTGCTGGCCTAATTGTGCCAGATGGGCTACACTTCACACAGTCAGATCAATTTAAAAAGAATAAACCACCTAAATATTAAATATATGTAAAAATAAGTCCTTTAATAATCTTGTGTTTCTTGTACCAGTGTTTCATTTTACTATAGAAAGCATTTATCATCAACATAAATAAATATAACTTATAAATAAAACATAACATTTTATGTTAACTGATTTGCCCTGAGTATGGAAAGCAATTAATCAACTTGCTCTAATAATGTTTGTTAAAAACACTAATTTAAAAAAATAATTTTCATTCTGTATGTTTCTAATGGTTTTTGTGTCCCTATTCTGTTGTCTCTGTTGGACCAATAAAAATACATGTACATTTTATGAGAATCATACAATTACATTACTATAATATTGACATTTTAAGTGTTCATGCCATGAGAGTTTTTTTAGGTAAAAGTTTGAGACACACATGATCAGGTACACAATAAATTCACAGTCTTTTATCATTAAAAGTTACACAGCCGCATTTTCCAGCCTTTATGGGTTTTGCTTTCATTTCAGGGTTGAATTTCCAAGCAAAATAAAACTTCAAATGATGTGCAAAAGTAATTATGTAGACATAGCAGATTTTTCTCCATCTTATCCTCACCCTCTCTAGCTTTTCCTTTTCCCATTTTAATTAGTCTTACAGTACATTCTTGAAGATCCTACTTTTTAATGAAGGAAGCCTTCTGCAGCTGCGCTGTGCCTATCATCATAACCATCACATTCCCGTTAGACACCGGGAAAAAAATGTAATTAAAAAGATATCAGAATGCCTGACAGGCTCCAATCTTCTTTTTTCACATTTTCAATTATGGATCTTTTTGGACTCCTACCACTCAATTAGCAAAATGCCGGCATTGTTCCAATAATATCCCGACAACACTGTGACAAAGAGCATGGTGTTAGGGCTTTATAACAAAGGTTGTTCTCGCATGAAAACTATAACAACAAAGCACTGTACACTACTTGCATCCGTGCTATCCACACTAACAGAAAAAAAAATAAGTGGTATACCTTCCAAAAGTTACACTTTAATTTCCCAGGTCCTTCTAAAAACATTGGAACACCTGGAAGAAAAATATTCATCTTTCTCTCCTCAGAACTTCTGCTTATTTTTATTATTTTCATATCCAGCATTCACTTTGTTCCTAGATTCTGTGACACTGATATTTTCAAATCAAGCCGTAAAGCCGCCCTCCTGAGTTCAGCTCAGATAATGTTGTCACTAGCTGAAGAGTTCAGAGGGTTTGCGAATGAGGGCCACATTCTGCAGGTAGAGAAGAGCTGTATTTGAAATAAATGAGCTGCTCAGTGCATTAGTAGCCCTGCATTGTTTCTGACTTTGTATTGCAGATTTCTCATGGCTTGTTGAACACAGACAAAAGAAACAGAGGCTGAGAAAAAAAACGAAAGAGAATATCAAAATGCAGAGTACCATTCTTTCAACACAAGGCGCGAACTTTATTCCCGTGGGCTTTAAATATATCTGACGGTGTGCCATTCATATGCTGAGAAGATTATAAAATACCTGCCTGTCTCATCGATGTGATGCTGAGAGATTACGACATGGTGGGGAAGAATGATGTCATGAGAATGTTGGGAAATTAAGACGTCTCCTCATGCCGAAGAGATGAAAACATTCAGCAGCTCTCCTGAGAGTCAGGAAAAAGAAGGAAACAAGAGAAAATGTGACTCAGATTTATGAAAAACATACACATCAAATTTAAATACATATCAGCTTGTATAAAATGAGGGAAAGAAAGGTTTATATTATCTCAACATGTTTATAAATGGTTTATTTTACCTTGTTTGTTTACCTTGTTATTTGGCTGTACATTTAAAACACAGAAAATCTAATCTAACCCAATATAAATAATATAAAACAGTACATAATGTGATGCTGGATTTAACTGTGTTTGAGAGAGGGGGGGAGAAAGAGAGAGAGACAGACAGAGAGAGACAGACAGAGAGACAGACAGACAGACAGAGACAGAGAGAGACAGAGAGAGACAGACAGAGAGAGAGAAACAGACACACACAGAGAGACAGAGAAACAAAGATGATTGCAGTGTGCCTGTGAGCAGTGCCTCCTGGAGTCTGGCAGTCGGTTTGATATCAATGAGAGAACTACTATTTTCTGAAGAAATTTAATTTTCGGGTAGACTAATTTCTTCATTATAGGTTAACAATTATCCTGGGGTGAATGAAAATCTAGATATGGAAATATGGATATCAAAAATAAGTGAACGATTATAATTATAAACAAATGGGGTGAGGATTAAAAAATAGCATTTTTAGGAAAATAATAAGCTAAATAAAGAAGACCCACTGTTCTAACACTAATACTAAAACACAAAACATGATTTACTGTTTGTTTTTGGTCTGTTTTGTGTCATTGCTCATGTTTTGTTGACGTGATCATTTCAGAGTTAGAAAAGATTCGCTGACGTCTCTCATTTCAGCTTTCCAGAACTTTCTAAACGCTATGCTGAGATGATGCGGTGTTGTGCTGAGGTATATATTTTGTGTGGAAGTGCAGGTTTGCAGAAATCCCTTTCTTAAGGATGTCACTGGTGTACGAGCATCTTGATGCCGTTCAACTCCCTTCAAAAGTAGACTGGGAGGAGACACTAGAAGGAGGAAGAGTTTGATGATGTTCTGTCACTTCGATTAACTCTCTGTATTAAAGGAATGGGATATGGGGAGCTGGGGCAGCGGTGTTGAGTACCCAGCAGTCTCTGGGCCCCAAAAGCAGAATCTCCACTGAATATACTTCCTGCTTTACCCCTTGTTATTTCCACCATTAGTGAAATCTCCCAGGATGCCCTAGAACATTTGTCTCCATTAACAATTTAGGTTACAGGAGGACTGGGCTTTGCGAGAGCTATGGGAGAAAACTTTTCTCTGGTTTAACTCATCCAATTACAGCATTAATGACTGTTCTTTGAGGAGGGCAAGAACAAAGCTAAATGTACAGTTTCCCCCGATGCAACTTTGAGCATGTGCTGCCTTTTGTAGAGAACAGGCCTGGCTGTTTCTTTTCATCCATAGATGTTTTCCCCCCATATAATGTTTTTTTACATTTTTAGGACAATAATAGTATTTTAACATTTACAGGATTTCCCCAAAAATGTAATAAATTAATAAAAGAATGACATGCCTCCCACCATTAGCCACTGTTATACCAGATTGCAGATTTCCATTTGTTGTTGGTGATGGTCTATCTGTGAAATCAAGACTGTATTTTTCACAAGTGCAAAGGCCTCAGAAATAACTCCACTACTCATGCATCATAATGGCACAATTCTCTTTTAAACTCACTAAGTATTGCTTTGTAACATGACTCTTTCCCTGAGATTCACAAATGCTCTACATTCATGAAGTACCTCCTAACCTAACAAGCATTGTTTATGTGACTGTGCACTCGCTACTGATGTTTAGGGGGAAGGACAGGAAGCTGTAATTAGTCTGATGGGATGGACACAGATCTACCAGTGGTTCCAGCTGAATGCGTTTATTCCTCCAAAACTTCTTTAAGCTCAGTGTGGCTGAGCGCAGACCGAGCACTGGGGACACACCTGGGCAAAGGGTACCACACACCAGACAGTCTGCCAACTGGCTAAGCAACGGCTCTTTACTGGCCCAGTTCAATGGGGCACACCAGCAGCAGTCTCCCATCAGCATCCAGTCCGCCCTGCTGGGTGAACAGATAGGGGCCCTGCCTGGGCTACAGTGCCAAGAACTAAGCCACATCAAGTGAGGAGATTGCTGAGGCATATATTTTGGTTATAACAGAATGATTTGACACAAAAAGGCTGTGTTACCAGCACAAAGCCTGAAGAGCTTATATAGATGGACAAAGGGATGATGAAACATATGGTTAAACACATTAAATTAGATTAGATTCAGTTAAAAGGGCACTAACACAAAGTCACTGAAATGCAGTTAGCTTCCATGTACAAAGTCTACTATGGGAAAAACTGGTCTGTGGGAACCATGGAAATGCTTTCTTGTGTAATAACCCTTATTATGGAATACTAAACTGCATAATCCATAGAGCACAATAGTAACTGCACTGTGCTGCTGTTAACATATCAATAAAAGTGTACATGATTGTTCTGTCAAATTCTGACATGCACTAAACAAATTTTACTGCTGTGTGTATTTGTCACTTACAGCCGACAGTGGAAGTGCATTAGTCATGCATATGTTTCCATAAAAGCTCGAGACAAAAGAACTCATCAGCATGTGTCACTCATAGTTATTGCTGAGCAGTGTGTGTGTTTGTGTGTGTGGTCCTGATAAAGGCATCGTTGGCAGGTAATCAGAAGTGGCAGGCCAAAGCAATGGAACAGAGGCACAAGAAAAAGAGTTTGATCATTTTCTGCCAGCATCAATAACTTCAGACTGCTGCACCCACACATACACACACACAGTTTCATGTACACATATGCACTGAAGCAGAAATACATACACCTACACAAACACAAGCATACTAATTCCAGTGCTTATCGCGGTACAGTGAAAGTGTTTGACAGCGCTCGATTGGTCCTCGGCTGACCTTTAAACTCAGTGTGGGTGGATGAGAGGGTGGTGGCTTGCTCTGCGCCGGTTAGTCAATGATTGATCATTCGTTGTGGGTCGTGATGTGACCGGTTGCTATGATTAGACATTTCAAACTATTGCGGTATGACTATTTTTTTAATATGAATTCACTGCGCTAACTGGTGTTGCCTTATATAGTGTACCTTTTAAAAGCGTAAATGCTGTTTACTGTCATCTCCCTCTGGGCATTGGAATAAATTTGCTTCTTTTAAGACTAATGTAACTGTTGTAATGCACTGTGTACAACAACAAGCAACATACCCTTCAGAGAATTGCACAAACTGAACTTGCAAGAGACTTTGAGCACAGTCATACACTGACAGACCTTATACATGGAACACACAAAATCCCTGAGGTCTATTAATAAATGTATGAATCACTCAATCAACTAAAAAGAAAAACTTTTTGGAACAAACTAAGGAACGTGCTGTAGCTAGGTACATTACACACACACACACACACACACACACACACACACACACACACGTAATGTATTGTGTCATGTCCCTAATTTTATAGTAAATACAATACGTATGCATCATTAATTGTTAAAATAACTTAAAATTGGTTTATATCAAAAGCTGAGGAAAAACAGAAATTAAATGACAAGAGCAATTGTAACACTGACTTTATCCCAGTGTTTTACTCTAATTGGATGGTGTGACTTTTTTAAAGGATTCGCATCTTGATCTCTGGGTCAACAAACAACCATAATAACAAAATAATAGACTTTCACTTTCCGTTTGCAGTGCTAAACTTGACATTGTTAGCAAAGTGCATTTTTTCTGCTGAGATCTGGATTGAATGACATTGAAAGCACCAGGCAGGACTGTGAGGTATGACATTTGAACTGAATATTGTGATCTGCAGCTTGTCAGTTTGGTTTGTGCAACTTTAGTTAGATTTTCAGTTAGCTAAAGAGCTTTATCATTCTTTAAAGTTTGTTTTATTATCTGTCAGGTCAAATGTTCAGAGCGGCTGCCCCGTCTATTTATTTCCGCCCCCACATGAGCTGCATTTATCTCAAATGTTTGCAACTGTGAGAGTCTCGATTAAGCCTGTCAAGTTTTGCTAAATAGTCTATTTTGTGCTGTTTTATAATTGGCTGGGAATGTGATGCAGCACAGACCACAGCACAACATCTGGGATCTCCTGGAAAGGCGTTTGGGCCTACAACCTATAGTCGGTGAACGTCAGATAACCTGCTTGATCATCAACGTGCTCTGAATGAGTAAAGAACAGGCCCACAGGAGACTTGAGACCAAAGCAAACCACAACAAAGAAACAAAACAAAGAATCAACAATAGCCCGAGGGTGTCGTGCCTGCACCATTTCATGAAGTGTATGACACAATGTGTTTTCTGCCATTGATTTTAAAATAATCTTACATTCAGCAAAGAGACTCCGAAAATCAATTTCTCGGAAAAGGCAACGTGCCCAAGAAAGAATGTTCTCTTCCATCCTAAAAAGCATAATAATCCCAAAGTCAGGTTGGTCACCTGTCGCCATTCCGTTATTTTTCCTTTCCTCTATGGATTCAGAATAAACATGATGAAAATCACATATGCAGTTCATGCATCTCTCATACAAAAGCATGCTGACCATTATTCCAGACTGTCTGAAGTACATTTAGACGTTTCAGCGGAGGCCGGAGCACAGCATAAACTCCATCACTCAGCGTGGGATGATTAGGGAACGCAGCTGAAATGGGAACATCAGGCACCCCCTCTCTCACAATAACTGAACTGTACTGGGTGCCACAGGTCTAACATGGTCAAAGAAATGGCACTGATAGAGAGAAAGGAAGAGTGACAGATGAACGAGAATCACTGATTTCTTCGTTAAAGCCTCTATTAGCCTTAGATTTATGCATTTGTGCATTATTCTTGTTTCATTATCTGTGCATGTGTGCAATATTTAATGTATGCAAAAATGCAATGAAAAAAACAATGGACAATTAGGTTTTTTGTTAAGTATGTAGAATTCGTACACCGAGCTTCACTATTCAAATATAAACTGTATTTGCCACAAGCTGAAGCAAATAAAGTAAACAAACAAATAAAAGATATTCCACCTTACATTTTAATAGTTCTGGGGGAAAAATGTAGCAATTTAAGACACAACAAGATTGTCTTTGCCAGAGGCTGGTTGTTAATAGCCAGGTTCTGTGCTGTCACCACTGAGTGATGGGGCTTCTTCTATCCCAGATTTGACAGGTCAATTATTCCCCCTTGCCTGAATTACAGTGTATAATATTGAAGCCATCACTACAAGCTTAGACAAAAACACCCAAAGGGCCAAAATACCACCATCTCCTAGATATTAGATTTTTGTCTCTCCAACTTTTACAATCAAAGTTCAGAAGTTAATGCCTCTGTACCTTATTTATTTTGTGCTAATTTATATAGATCTGCAGCAAAGCATAGAAGCTGTGTGAGCTGTGATGTTCTCCGATGACACTTTTAAATGTGACTTATAGTACATTTAAACAAATTTTTAAGCTTTTATGCATTTTTCTAGGAAATAAGACCCTTGACCTTGGCTTGGCTAGCACCAGCTGAGCTATAGAAAAATTCACATATCTAGTGAAAGCCTACACAAGTATACACAAACAGCAGTTCTACCTTAAAACAAGAATCATTACCCACATTATAAAATGCACCAGTCTCCTTCTGAATATTTCAAATGGCACTGAGATCTGGTACATAAACTGCGACTATACATAAAGCTGGCCGTACTGTTGGCGCAGACACAACGAGTCAATAAATAAAAAGAGATTCCTGAATTTACACTTGCACTGACCTTTTCCCACAGCTTCATAAACCCAGATAAATGTTTGAACATGCACCCTTGCTCTGGTAAATAGAGAATCATAAGAGACCTTTACAGTAATCACTTGGCTGAGAAGATCACAAAGATACTGTGGTCTTTTCTGAAGACCACTACTGCATGTTTTTAGTGACTAAAATCAAAATGTTGTTTGTGTGTTTACATATCTATATGTGGAAAATTTGCTAAATAAAGCAAACCAGGCAGAGATGTAAATGCTACATGTGACGTCTACTAGGGGTCAAAAACCAATTAGGACAAATTGAAGAATGGATTTCAGCATGAATGCTTAGCTGGGCCATGATGAGGTCAGGGAAAGGTCTCTTATGTTTGGGGTTGCCCTCACAGTCTGTTCAAGCTGCCCGCTGATGGAGCGCTGTGACTGTATTTAAGTGGGATGAGGCAGCTGGGTCCAATCCTGGAGCAGGTGGTGATGACGGACTTCTCTGTGCGTACAGGTGGCCCCATCGACACGAGCAGGTAAGCTTGTCTGTCAGCCAATCAGAGGTCAGTGCACAAGACAGAAGGAGGGGTCAAAGATTGTGAAAACCTCATCATGTTTCTTATAAGTGACACATGGACAAGGTGGCCCAGATCTAAGTAATACTTTCTGTGTACAACTAAAGACAAAGCTTCAAAATTTTTCCTTCAAACTAAAAATTAATGCCTACTTTAATTTTAGTTTCTGTTTTAGGTGCCTGTAATACTTTGCAATAAATATATTTTATTAATTTTTCAAAGTCACAGCCAGCTTTTAAAGTAAAGAAATTATTTTTGGTGAGCTACAATTTAAAATAATAACCATCCAATTTTATTATATTCAGAAGAATTGGATAATTGTAGCTTCAACAACTTTTGGAGCTTGACAGGCCAAATCCTTTTTACACTTTTATAATATGCAAGAATACAGTTGAGAAAATTCTATAAAGATTTATTATTTTTGTTTCAGTGGATAAATTTACAGCAACAAGATCTGAGCAACATATTCTGTTTTGTTTTCCACTGCGTGTTGTCTTCTGCAAAGATGCTAACTAGTCATGGGCAAAAGCAGAGAGGAGCAATGACTTACTGGAATACTGGAGCAAAAATACTGTGGCCAAAAACATTCTTTAATGATCCATCACTCCTTTGGGAGTGTTTCTTGCTTCAGCGTTGTCTCAACAAACATGCTGTTGGCAGCGAAGCAGTTTCGTGATTTTCCTGCCCTTAAGACAACACACTGCTTAGCAAGCCGCCTTTAGCGAAGACGTCCTCGTCTCAATGTGTGAGGTTAATGACAGCATCGATCAGAGGCTACAGGGAGTTTGAACATGTGTGTATCAGCCTACATCTATGTGTCAAAGAGGAAAGTGTCTGACTCTGAAAATTACCCATAAGCACCTCACAGCGTGAACTTTATGACATGCACAGATGAAAATGCTGCATTTTGTCGTTTGGTGGTGATTCACTCCCGACCGAGAAAAACAAAGTGCTTTTCCTATTAGAAGGAGAACCTCTCTTTGTTTCTCGTTTGTTCAGAGACTGCACAGATGGAGGGCAAAGTTCTCAGTCGTTTGTGTTTCATCTAAACTCAGGAGGCACAAGGGCCTTCCAGCCAAATGCAGTAGGAAACGGGTTTGTGTTCTGTGTCTTTCAGCGACATTCAATCTTTCTGTCTGTTCTCCCGTAATTTGTGAGAGAAAATTGACAAATGTATAAACAGATGCCTCAGAGTGTAGTTAAAGGAATGCAATCACAGGCTTTTTCTATAATGAGCAACAGAACTGCTGTTTCACTGCCATCCATGAGATGTTTGATGCTTGTCTTTCAAACAACAGACCTGACTCACCGACTTTAATTCAGACCCCATAATTCTCCAACCAGGAACCAGAATCCTCTTTAGTGTGACTTACTGCATCTGAAAATAATAAGAAAAACAACACAAATCATCAACATCAATAAAATCTCTTGTATTCTATTTTGTATATGTATCTCATRTWTTGTATCACATAGCAATGCCTTGGCAACCACCTACAACAATCTTTTACACAATGACTTTTACACAAGCACACATTATAATAAATATATATTTTATCGTCTCCTGCAAATCCTAAAGTTACATTTACAGCACATTTTAATGACATTTAAGTCAACTTTAAATCTACTTTTAACACTTTGAGTAGTTAACAATTTGAACACACTGATTAGTTACTATTTGTTAAGAGAAACAACCGATAAACAAAATATTTTAGAAATAAATACATTTAATTCTTAGTTAATGCAAATTCAGTTTATTAATCGTTCATTTGGATTGATTGCACATTAACTTATGTTAACACACTCATTTAATTTATGTTTTATTATGTGCAATATTGATCTTTTTTCCTTCAATACTATTGTTAATTCCACCAGGATAGTTAACTAATATTAACAAACTGAACCTTATTGTAAAGTACTATGAAAACTTCCTATGAAAACAGGGAATTTACCCCTGGTCGCTATGATACTAAGCCAAAATTATCATTACACTTTCCCACATCATTATTGCCAAGTAAAAACTTATGTTTTTGTTGTCGGTGATCTTTTATCTCATCTTGGGCCCCATTACACCCACCTGAATGCCCTCTATAACAAAAAGACAGCTTGGCATCAAAACATGAAAGCAGCAGGAAAAAATAAGGAATTTTCTTGATGAGGCCGGCATGCTGTTTTATTCGTTTGTAATCTCCTCTTTGCATTAATGGTGATGTGAGTGGAAGTGAGCGATGCTCTCTCACATGAACGTGAGGGTGTGTACGAGCAAGCGAGCGCGGTGCACTGAAACTCTCATGCTGGGCAACGATCCTCCATCTGAGCTGAAATCTTTTTAGCTGCGGCTTTGCTAATGTCACAGGCGATCATGTAGCATTAAGCATTTAGATATTTATCATTAGCGCACCATTAAGAGGGGCGTCATTAATGCGATTCCACTAATGTCGGTGCTTTTTAAATGTGAGATGGAGAGTGGGAGAAGCCATCGGATCAGCGGCTGAAAAATGGGAGAGAGTGTGACTTGTAGCATTTGGATGTGGGTGTTGGTGTGGATGTGTTCCCAATCATATGTTTCCAATATGTAAAGTAATTCTTGCATGCGTGGTTTCGTGATATTTCTGTTAGTTGAAAAATGAAATGGTAAATAATAATTTTAAATGTTTGATAAGCATATTAGAACAGGAACGGGAGCATGAAGGGGAAGAGAGAGTTTGAAAGGAAAAGAGGGAGAAAGAGAGAGAGAGAGAGAGAGAGAGAGAGAAAAGAAAGAAAGAGAGAGATATGCTTTTCACAGTTTATCAGGTTGGCAAACATGTTCTCATTTACCAGATGAACACACTGTTGGCTGTGGAGACTGGCCTGAGGGTCAGAGGATCAGTCAGTGATGACTGAAGAGGAAATGTGCGTGCACACACACACACACACACACACACACACACACACACACACACAAAAATGCCATTCCATTTTAAAAACTGATCTACAGATATTACATTACTAGTATATACTGTACTGTATATACTAGTATGTACTGTGCTTTACTAAAAAAGCTGTTAAGGATTAAGATTGACTACAGTATATATTCTCACTCTTATTCTGGCCAAGAAATGTCCATTCAGGCTGAAGACTGTCTGAATGACATGTCAAATACCAATAAATCTAGCAGATGGTCATGTTTTAACATGCCATGAAGGGACATGTTTTACTGAAAGAAACAAAAACAGATTGGCATGAAAATGAAATGCAAAAAAAATAATAAAAAAAACAATAATACAAGAAAGTTCTGAATATCCTCAGTGGACATATCACAGCTGATGTAGTTAATCACACATGCTCAGTCATGCTTCCTCTCTCTGACATAATCCTGAATCCACGGCCTAAAAAAAAAAATAGTTCTGCACACAAGAGGGTTTTTGGGAAACGCTTTAGGCCCTCTCACACACACAGTTACGTTGTTATGGTCATATATCAACACACTGTGATGACCTACGACCATAATGCACTCTTGTTTCTGTGATGTTGCTTTTAAGTACTGTATATTAATATCATGCAACTAAGAGTGTATATATTTAGCACCTGTGCAGACCTCTGTGAATAAAATTGCTAGGTGACACTACATCTATGTCATCTACAGCAGCATGTCTTTATTGAATGATAAACCACTATTAACCACTTTACTAATAATCAACTATAATAAAGTACTGCAGATACAAAACTCTCTACTGGTATTTTTAGTCAATCTGGGTGATAATATGTAGGAAACACTTACAGCGTTTCTTTAAAACAAAATGTTTTCTCTGCCAAATTATGCAGGTCTCACATGGAAAGGAAAAATTTCCTGACAAAAATCTCCAGAGATCTGCTAACAGTTCTGCTGGGAACATTGAGCTGGAGATACCATACAATGTGGGAAAGACATGTCCCAAACACGTTTCCCAGCATCCTTCACTCGGGTCAGGAGAAAGTGCCACCACACGCGTGGTCATGCTGGAGTTAAAAATATCCCCTGAGATGAAGAACTGCGCCAATTATAGTTTGGGAAAAAGCAGAAAGGGGAAAGTTCACACAAACACAGCAGGCCTTTTTTTGTTCCCACCAAAATGGTCTGAAAGCAAATGTTCGCAGATGTTCACTTGGTTATGGGAGCTTGTTGTGGGAGAAAATCCTGTTTTCTTTCTTTCTTGTGTTTATTTGGTATGTCTTGTAAAGATTTCGGGGTCATCTAATTTATTGGATGAAATGGAACTAATCCGTTCCTAAGGCCTTCCCTCTTATGCAATAGAAATGTGTTACAGCTAAAGAAATGACTAATACCTTAAAGAAACCTTGTTATAATCTTACAACACTATGTAACACTATTAATCCACATTTTAGAAAAAAAATGACCTTATAGGCACAACACAACAACTCCAGAGCTTATAGGGGTAGCAGAGAGGCTAATAGTGTCATTATGTATTAGTTGTTCAGTCAGACAAATAATAGTTAGCAAAACGTCAACATTACTGCTAGCTTATAATACAGCCGATACTGGATCTGTAAATTGTAAATTTTCATTTTTCTGCACAAGACACATGGTTCTCTGTATGTCTCTGAGAGTCTTTGTTAAAGTTAACTTAAATTTTGATCTTGGTGTAGAATTCCTTCCATGCTGTAAGAATAAAGCAAAGCCATATTAGATTTCTGTGGCGATCCTGAGGGACAGCAACCAAATGTGCCTTAAAAAGGTCATAATTAGTTTGGAATGGGCCACCGAGAAAATACAATAGGGGATATGAGAAATTGCATTTCTAGTTCAAGTTCAATCAACCTGTCAGTTTATGCTTTAAAACTGCAATTAATTTTTAATCAAATGCACAGTGAAGATTTTATTACTCAAATCTGCAATTAAAAAGGCAGCTTTTTTTCACAAGGGGCCAGGAAATTAGTACAAGGGTATCCTCAAAGTTTCAATTTGTTGGGTTTATTTATTAAAATACTAGAAAATTGAAAGAACCACATATCTATATTCTGCCCAAAGAGATAATGTCAAAGGTAATTGTGAATACCCAAGAATCCATCTGATTAAATTAAATTAGACTGCTGATGCTTGAACCTCGAACTTTTGGGCCACTTTTATGTCTTTTGGGAACAAGGAAAATGAACAGTAAGTAGCTCTAATGAGTCTACAGCACACAGACGCTCTTAGCTGCCCATGGTAGCGCTTTTAGGAGGAGGTCTTTTATCAGAACTCTGGGACTTTGTGTGAGATTCTTGTCATTACCAGAAACACTTGACCCCTCAGTCTGCCCTCACGCGTGCTCACCATTTGTGTACACATTCTGTTCTTTAATGATAATGGAAACTAATCTCAGTACAAATGCCATTTTGTGGAATGGAAATGGAGAAATGGTGTTTAAACCTGTGAGGACATGTTCATATGGGATGTACTGTAGTGTGGAGAGTGGCTGAGGGAAACTTTTATGTGTTGCATTTAATACCAACCTTGTAATGTTTTTCATTACACAGCCATTAGAAAGCTTTCTTTTTGTATAAGGTATCATCACTGTTAAATGGGTTTTTGTTTTGGTATACAGAGTATGAGAGAGAGATGTAATAGTCATTCAGTTTCCATAAGTCTGGGAAACATTAATAGCTTATACCACAGCCCTGCAATAACACATCACAATGGACGCTAGGATGGTTTTTCAGCAAAATAATACACATTGTATTGTGAGGAAGATGACAGCAAAATGAGCCGAGCGGTGAAAACAA